>QOCX01003933.1:0-16053 GCA_005959815.1 Sarcophaga bullata | reverse complement strand
TAATGGAATTTTATTTCTTTTCTTCTATTCGAGTCGACTGAATCGGTTCAAGATATAAAATCACACCTGACTGACTGACTCCTCCTATTCGTCCAGTTTGTCCAATTGAAAATATTAACCCTGTGAGGAAAAAAGATTATACATTGGACCAATCTGCAATTAGCACATACCGGCATTTGACATTAGGGTTCTTTCTAAAATTTAAATTTTTTTTTAGATTTAAAATTTTTATTAACGAAATAATTTGTTTATTTATTAGCTTGAACAAATTCTATACGCAACCAGAATAGAAATTTGTCTTCCATTTACATGAAGTTTATTTTCAAGGATTTCCTATTAGTTTCCGGGGAAACTTAAAACCCAACTGCATACCCGCTATGAAGTTAGATAAACATTCTTAGAAGAATAGCATTCTGAATTTTCATTTCTTGTTTTGTGATAACGATATCCGCTAGATGAAATTCATTCTGATTGTAATGAATTAAACAGGCAGCTTGAAGTTACAGGATAACGCACCTAGAACCATAACGCATCCTCTTCGGAAATTACATTTGCATCGTTAATGTTTGCTTGTTGCAGGTCGTGCCCATAACAACTGTGGCATTATAAATTGTGAAAACATTTTAGTTCGATAAAATAAAGTTTTTCATTAATCGGTCCATGACTTGTGTATCTCAAAGTGTATTTTAGTTAATCGTAGTAGAGCCTTCTTTTTTGTCATTTAACTAAGGATTAAGCATTTAAAACCAGAGCTATAGACCTGGTAAGCACTGGAATATCAAGTTTATACTTTACTTCTCGTCAGGATAAACGATTCTTAGAGCTATAATGTCAAATCTGCCCTATTTATCGATTTTTTTGGAGCTTTAATTTCATAAATTTTGTAAAGTTTTTGATAATTTCTTATAATTATTTCGAAACGGATTACTATTCCAGCACATTTCTTTTTGGCTTTCGATTATAGTTTAAACAGTTTTTGGAGCCCATTTCCAAAGGGTTCACTTTAATTATTCAATGATCAATTGAAATGAAAAAAAGTTTAAAAAACCCTTTTTTTTGGTTGAATGGTTCAAATAAATGAAGTTTTTGAATATTGCGGTTTCACTAAAGACAACAATAAGTTTACAAATCATTATTAGAATACAATGAAATTTTCTTAATTGATCATTACAGCCTTAGTTTCTCATGCCACATACCTTGTGTGTGTTCATTTTAATCGTGATTGACCTCTAGTTTAAAGTCGACTCTGAGCTACAGATATTTTATGATTTTTAATGATAATTTTATTTACTCTGTGAGTTTTCGCCGACGAAATATTTTGCGAAAGGATTAGAAGGTATAGCTTGAACTACGAGCTCTCTCTCTCTCACTCTCTAATCAGCTAATCAGCCAACACTCTACTTACTATATACTACGATGTCTTCATATTTAAATTAATAATTGTTAGGTATTATGTTTATTGTTATAATCTTATAATAGTAAAAATGAAAAAATAAACAAAATAAAAACATGAATTACAACAATAAATAATAAGAAATAAATCAAGAAAAAAGATTATGTGCGGTCAAACGATTATCTTCTATAAATGAAAAAAATTCAATATGAACTAAATTTGTTTTTATTTTTAATTTCTATTCAAAAATACCAGATATTCATAAGACAGTATCGCAGAGAATTCGTTTGTTTGTTCATTTTATTTGATTTGTTTCTAATTTTCTATAAAAAAAATAAATAAATAAAATGAAGAACTAAAAACAAATAAATTCAAAACCAATTTTATTAAAATTTTCGTAATTAAAATTAAATTAAATTAAAATTTAAAAAAATTAAAAAATTTTAACAAAATTTTTATTTGTTTATGTGTGCGTAATAGACTAGTAAAACGTCGACTACAAGTTGGCTGGATTTTGCCTTGCAAACTATACGGACACTTTACGTATTCATTGTACTCTCGTTTGCATATTTTGTTTCCATTAAGATAAAAAATTAAATGCTTGGAAGAACAATTTCGACGAGGAAAAATGACACCAGATTATGAATTCAATACAGTCACTCTACGAATTGACATACCACCAGGGTCGCCCGATAATATCCATTGCGTTCTGACATTCGATTGCATGCGTTGACTGGTTTTGCGTCTGAAACCATACGGCCACTTTACGAATTCGTTGCTCTNTCTAATAGCAGCAGTTTGCTTCTTTCGTGTCCACTAAGATGAAAATTAAAATGCTGAGAAGAACAATTTCAGCTACGAAAAATGTCCACAGCTTATGAATAGAAACTCTACTCTGCACTCTACGTATTGATATATCACCAGAGTCATCCTCTAATATGTATTGAGTTGTGGCAGTTGGTTAGTGGCAGTCAATTATTTTTGATGTCATACTTATAAGACTGAGGTTAGCGTGTAGCTTTTCGTTCACTGGTAAGTTCACTTGGTTGCCCATTTGGACCATTGTGTTACACGGCGTAGGATTTATTGTACGAAATCTGAATGAATAAAGCTTAGCTATTGACTCGAATAGAATTTGAATAAATTTTTCCGGTTTCTTCATTAGTTCCGTTTATTTCATATGTTACCTTATTATTGTATTTCCATCAGAACAAGTGAGGAGAAAATCTAAACCAAACAAAAAATAAATAAAATAAAATCTGTAATCGAAACTAAAACAAGTTAATACGTTTCTCATTAGACATGACAATTATCATTCCGTAAGAGAATGAATGAATGAAAGAATGAATTTTAATTCTTCAAAAATATTAACTGCTCTATTCTTATTTAATTTTGTTCTTTTCTTTTGTTATTGTTGTTGTTGGTCTTGTTATATTTTCCATTAATAACAAAATTTTAATTAAAATTTTTAATTGAAATTCATGTTTTTTTTTCTTTTTTAATAATTTTGTAATTTCTGACGAGCCCTTGCATGTTTTATTATCATTTTAAAACAACAAAAAGTACATCAGCAACAGCAACAGCAACATATTAAAATATTGACCACAAAGTAAAAAATAAGAAACAAAAAATTTATAAAAAAAAAACAGAAGAAATAAGAAAGAAACGCAATGAAAAACAAACGACAACAACAACAACAACAATAACAACAACAAACATTTTTATAAAAATCAACTCTCGTCTAATATTTATAAGCACATGTAATTAATGTGATGTTACGACACCACTAGACGCCACTTTAACCATTACCATTACGATTATCTCTCTTATTTCAACTCAACACAAGAGCATTACAAAAGACTCAACTACTGACTTCCTTCCATTATGTCCATTTGTTGTATGCCCTCCCTATTCCATGTCATACCATACCATACCATATGTACGGAAATCTAAAAACTCTAAATGCATGTGCATACATCGACATATGCATGGAAATATGTGTATGTGTATGTGTATGTGGATGTGTACAAGCATGATTGTATCGTCATGTTAAACGCATCGGGCCAGTTGGCTATAGGGTTTGGCAGGGTAAGAGAATGTCTGGTCATAAACATAGTTGTTCATACATTTGCTGTTATTGTTGTCTTAAGAATATCAAAAACAAGGAATTGTATTTCGAACAGAGAAAATAGTTTTAATCTGGAATAACAAAAATTCTATGGTACTTGCGTACATCGTACAATTAGTAACGATACGCCTGCATATTACCTTCAATATCGTAATTTCTCGATATTACTGTTCAAAATTAGTTATCATGTAACTTCTAACACCTCTATTACGCTGGGTGTTACAATGGGCCTCCAAGTTAACTTCCCTATGAACGCAAGCTAACCTAACCTACTTCTATTACTTCTCAAAGCTGTTATCTAATTAATAACATAGGCTGAAACAATATTTTTCATCCAGAAACAGGTAATACTTTTCTAAAGGTTTTGACGTGCTGAATTATCCCTAGTTTTTCGAAATATCCTAAGTTAAGACTGGCGTCACGGATTAATTTTTTTTCTGAAATCCGGTTACCGGGTATATCGGTTATAACCAGAATGAAATGGATGAATTAGAGAAGGGTAATCCTTAATAAAGTCGAATCTATTTTGAATCCTGAGCTTTATAGCGGCATTCTGCCTCTAAAGCCGTAATGGGCAGTGATGGCACATTAATGACATATGCACCGTGTACTAGAAACTTATGATATATTATGAATTTTATGTGTCTTATGACACCACAGATACATAAAGTTTAGATATATTAACGCAAGCAATAACTGATAAATTCATGGAAAAGGTTTTTGTAACGACTTGATATTATTTTGCGAATGACTTTGATTTGGAAAATCAAAATGGACTAAATTCTAACTTAAGTGCCGCAGCTAACTCTGGATTTGCAAAATATCTTCAGTTAATGGTTCCGTTGTTAATGGTTTCCAAATATTGTTTTCTCTTCTTAATAGTGATGTAGTCCTACTTGAATCCTAATTGCAGCTTTTTCACTGTAGGTTTAGTTTACAGGTGAATCAGAACAATTTTTTATAGAGTATCTCTATAAAGACTCTTCTAAGACCCTCTTCTAAGCCTATGTCATTAAATGCATTTCCCTGCCCTTCCCTTCTGTATTGCACCCAGAAGTTAATTGTCTAGCATGCATAAATGTCTCACGCGTTTCAAGAATGTGTTCTGATAATACATTCTCATCGCCACAGAACCTATATGTTGATTTAGAAAAGTTCCTATTCTGAACAACTTTGAACTTTTTGAAGAATGCTCTGCCAGATTATTCCTGGTTAGTATGATGAGTGGCTCCGGTCTTCTCTTATTGTAATTTCCCCACAAAAGTTATGGTTGTCTTAAACCAGGGATTATCATTTCATAGCAATTGTGTAGAGAGAATTCACACACATTGCTTATGCTGTTAGGCGTCGATCAGACTGCGGGGAGTGCACATGTTAGATACTGCTATGAAATTTTTTTTTCAGATTTACACTCAAAAAATATTTTAAATAAAAAATATTTTAAAAATGCTTTAATTACAATGCAATGCCTTATATGTTCTTTAAAGACATTTGAATGATAAGGAAATGGAACAGCTTTCTTGTAGACATAAAATAATTTTTTTTTTATTGGAAAAATAAATGGTTTGCTATTAGTATGTGAGGAAATTTATAAACCAAAAGTAGCGCCTAATAAATATCCAAAAACATTACCTAATTTGTGAGTGAAAGATGTATAACTTTATGCATGTTGATGAAATGAAAATCAAAACAGCATATATTACTAACATTTTTCTTTGACAGTACATAAATAAATTCTCTCAATTTGTTTTCTCTCTCTTACTCATTAATACACAACCAAAAAATTTTTGGTAACCCCTGTCTTAAACCCATTTGAGTTGAGATGGGACTTTGCCTCTTTTCTTTTCTCTTTCTTCCAAAGTGCTAGAACGATAAATTCCATATTAAGATCTAAAAAATTCAAAACTCCTTGTAGAATTTTGTTGTATTTTGTGCGATGTATCCAGGTTTTAGATTTTTTATTTCTGTTTTAGTGTACATATATTATATATCATGTAAGAATACATATGAATGTATATGCTTGCATTCATAAATAATAAATTCATTGAAATTCATTCATCTTAAATCCATTTTTAATTCTTTTTATGAATACGGGCAATGCAACACAGTATTTTATTAATTTTGGATTTCCTTATTCGATTCGCTGTTAGAGCTTTCTCTCATAATCAGTTTTAATTACCAAAAAATACAAAAAGTTGATACGTAGGTGGATAATAAACAAAAACAAAAACAAAAACACAAAACACAAAACAAAATTCTATTGACCGGATGATGTAAAAGGATAAGAAGAGAATTTCCGTGAATAAATCATTACGAGAGGACTACTGTTAACAAGTGGAATTTGTCGTCGACACTGAAACATTGAATTTGAACATCAGCAGTCTCAACATGGAATCTAGTGGATACAGGGAAAATAATGAATGTAAGTGTCGTTATAATCAATATTTTCATTGAAACGAATTAATAACTTTTTATGCGATCAAATGTAATCTGTATGTCCCCACTCTTTCATTCAATTTGTGTTTTTTTTTTTTGGTTTTACTTTCTTCATTATCATGGAAGGAGGGTTTAATAGGCTTGGTGAATGCAGTTGTAAAATAACAACAAAAATTAAAAACATAAAATCATCGGTAGCATCAACAAACTGACTACAAGTGTCGTTCGTTTGTTCGTTCGTTCGTTTCTTCGCTTGATCGCTTGTTTGTTCGTTGCTCCTTTGGACGTATACAGCAGTTGCCAGGAAAACAAAAAAAAAAAAAAAAAAAAAAAAAGACGTCCAAAGCTCTGTTGTTCATGTTGTTGCAACATTTAATGGTGTTGAAGAACACATTCATATTCATGTTTCTCTTCTGTTCATGAGTTTTCACAACACAAACATTTTTTTTCTTTTTAACTTTTTTTTTTGTTTTTAACGAAAACGATAATTTTTTTCAACACTACCAGCCAGACGCTTTCATGCAGTCATTTGAAGCATGTTGAGCCAGCAGCAAGTCAGTCTTTGATAAAATGTAATGAATGACGGGAAGAAAGGAATGAAGTATAGGTGCGGACAGGAACCCATTGCAATTGAATAGACAATATTGTACAGAAAACCCCGTTTTATTTTTCATCTTGTTTAGTTTTTTGTTTTTGTTTTTGTTTTTGTATTTTTTGCAGACAAATTTTATGATAAAATTTAAACAGAAGCACTTTGTTCGTTTCACTGTTTATTTCTACTACTACTGCGTTTAAACATGGATGGGCCCAATTAAATGTTCACGTAACTGGGCATGGGTATTATGTGTACTGTTTGAATGTATGTATGTGTGTTTGGGTTTGGAAACCAAAGTTTAAATTGACATCCATTGTGGCTTTTGTCTGTGGCTCTTTTACTGGCGAATATTTATGGTTTTACATTAAGCTTAACCACATCAGTCACACTTTATTGATCAGTCAAGAATTCACTGATAGTTCATGATCATTTCATTTTAATGTTATTTCAAATGTAATAAATATACATACATTCATACATACATGCACACATATTGCACGTATGTACATACTATGTATACATGTATACATACAACAAAGGCAGCATCAATTATCATATTTAAAAAATTAATACGTAAACCTTGTTCAATACAAATGAAATATTGAAATAATATTTACATACATGTACATACATACATACATACATACATACATATGTACATATGTATTTAGGAAAACTTTTTTCTAGACCCATATCTTAAGAGAGAGATTTTTCAATCGTATTACGTATTTAGTTTCAAGAGATTCAATTCAATCAACCAATATTTTGAGATGTCAATTAAAGACGACATTTTTATTTCTCGCCAAAACTGGCTAAAATAATTCAAATAGAATTTATTTCAAATAATAAATACATATACATACATATGTATATGCATGAGTACATTCATCCAAGTGTTTGATTTACGGATACGTATTCATGGCTTGGTATAAAACGGTGCACAAACTTCTGCCAACAGCCAGGTAAAATAATTGTTTTCATGCAAGAGCTGCTAACTGATAGTATAATAGCTGTGCCAGCACAGGATCTACCACTGTAATGTTTAGTATTGAATTTAATATCGAATTTGATTCTGAAATAATTTTTTTTGTTTTTAAAATAAGTTTCACTGACTAAAAGTATATATTTTGTGAGTTTTCACAATTTTATAAAATCATAAAAATGTTATATGGAATATCGGGTGTAGATTGTTTTTTCTTAATTTCCTGCTTCATGTTTTGCTATTATGTCGAGGGAAAGTATCGGTACGAAAGAAGCATTTTATTTTGTGAAAATGGAAATTTTTAATGTAAAAGGAAAAGCACGTCTTTTATCGAAGCATTAACCATTACACAGATTATGGATTCCCCGAAAACCAATTAGTTACCCAATTTACAACCTTGTAATAGACACCAAAATGCTACTCAGTCAACTGCACAATGCGTATCCCATCATTGATAAGAAATAGTGATTGAAAGAAAGCAAGTCTTGTGAATGTTTCACCCACCGTGTAACTGCTGTTCCAAATTGCATTCTGAACCGGTTGTGCTTTGTGTGAAACGATGCAACACCAATTTTCAATATTATATTTGAAGCAAAACTTCACAAGTGGTTTTCCATTCGTCTGCCACTCGATTCTACTGGCATTCATTTTCCAGACCTTTGGATTTTTCCCATCTCTTTCAAACGCTCAAAAATTGTTTGTTGGACAATCTTAAAGTGTTATCTTCATACAAAATAGTTTGCAATGTGGAGCATGCAAGCATTTTGCTGTCCTCATTTCTCACATCAAAATGTATGTATAATCGAAATCATCTTTCGCATCATCTTTTGCTTCTGTGTAAGCACTCGACTTTGCAATAGTTTTCTTCAAATCGAAACAAAAAATTAATGCTTTTCGCAAATCATAAGCTTCTCGGTACAAAAACTATCGTCTTTAACATAATGATTTGATGTGTTCACACAAAGAAAAATTAAGGATCGTTCACAATAATTGTTTTGCCTGGAGACATTTGCATCTTAATGTTCACTCTGTACCGTTTCATTATTATATACGGGGTATATACTTAGAATTGTAATTGATATGATATTTACTTACTTACTTAGCAGGTATTGTTATGTTAATTACTTGTACACTCAACAACCTCAGTAGATATACACATAAGAAGTATGATCCCAACCATATATGTGTGACAATATCCAAACCTCGATGATTTTTAAAATGTCAAAAAAGATGCTCATAGGTTATGTGCTAGTTCTGGACTGATTGAATTTAAATTCCGAAAGTCGCAAATAAATGTTATCTTAATAACTCAGGTACTAGAAATTGGTGCTAGATAGCTATTGCCCTGTGAGATAAAAAAAAAACTTGAAACATGTTATCGAATGTCAATTGTTTTAGCCAATGTCAGCAAGCAAACAATATTGTTTGTTGCTTGTTGTTTTTGTTTTAATATGATCCATTTTTCTCTTCTTTTCTTTTCTGTCGTTTATTTTATTTACACAACCGGACAAATAAAAGATTCGCAGCGATGCTATGCAATACAAAGGCAAACTACATAATTGTAAGAAACTCCCTAAAGACTTACAATTAATTATGTGTTAACACGACATTGATCATAATTAAATCGAACGAAAACGGATCTACTGATGAATTAACGTGAAAATTGCCAACAATAATCGAATCAAATTTTTAAAACAGAGTAATCATGTCATCATCTCTCACCAAACACATTTGACAAGTCAGTTAAACTCAGGGCCTGACACATTAAAAAGACCAAAAAAAACGAAAAAAAATAATGAAACAAAACGATACCGATGAGTAAATTCTTAAAGACCATCAATCCAGTTACGTGACTGAATATTTTTGTTGTTGTTTTTTTTTTTTAATTTACAATCAATCTCAGTCTGTGTACCATTCAAGATGTTAGCAGAGAAGATCTTCTGACTCACTCTTCGACCACTTACTCTCGCTGTTCCTTTTGTGATTTTTTTTGCTTTGCAGTGTTTGTCATGAGTTGTGGAATTAAATGAAACGCAAAATATGTAGGAATTGTCCAAAGATACCCCTGTTTAATGAAGTTTTTTAAGATGTCCTTTAATGGCACAATTTGGTTCATAATTGAATTTTATTCTCAATCACCACAATGGGCTGATGCTACTGAATGCTGTTTTCTTTTTTATACTTACTTTCATTTTTTTCTCTTCTATTGGTACATTCGCTTACACACTGACTGATAACTGACAGAGGACGGACAGAAAGGACTGAATCAACTTATCAATAGATGTGGGACCAATGATGCTCTCCATATGAACTGGCATCTTTTAAGGGATATTGCAGTAAACAAGAGTCAAAAACTGAAAAATTATTAATAAAAAAATAAGAATTGCTGTCTGAAGAATCTTGGAAGCGCTTTTAAACGTCAAACACGTCACCCATGTCGAGCATCTTTATTTTATCAAGGTCTAACTATAAGAGCAATAAAGATAAATGTTGACTTCACAAAAATACTATTAACTCAGGCCACTTGAATTTTCGTAAATAAAAATGAAATGTTGATACAAACAAACAAACAAAAACAAAAACAACAAAACATAAGATATGTATGAAAAACTACATCGGATTTTTATGGAAAAATTAAATATAATTCGGTCGAGCATAATATTGGAACGCTACAGGAACATCTTTAGTAACAGGAACTACAAGAGGAGACTTTCTAAAGCACGAAAAATGAGTGAAGTTTGTCCAAAAAATAAAAAAATTAAAGAATTTATTTTTATTATTACAATTAGACAAACGAGAAGAATTTTTGATAGAATAGCTAAGGATACTCTACAATAGGATGTTGATGTCAGAATATCTGTTGCCTTTGTAACAATAAAAAAATTAATATTCTTTGAAAATTATGAAAATTCCTAATTATCGAGCCTCTGAGGCCTCTGTTCAAACTGCAATATTAAGAAAGAAATTCATACTTGAAAGACCCCTTAACTTTTGTTTTGTCTACACATGTGTGAGGTGCTGTAATTTAGTTCTGTTGTTTTGTTATCCTAACGGATGCTAGTGTCCCCATCCTGTGTCTCCCCATATTGGGGAATTTGTAGAATTTGCATTGACTCATAGAATTGTCTGTGCTCCAGGCAAACGAAAGCTAGTAAAACTTTTTTACAATTTTAGTTTGTGTTTATATTTTGCATAAGAACTTCAGAAAACTTTTCAAAATGGTAACTCAAAAAATGGAATTAAAAATTATTTCATTTTTTTCAATAGCGTGTTTTGATGTTCTTTGTTATCCTAGGACATTTGTTACTTTTAGTTTTTTGTGCTGTCAAAACATGAAATTGGTTTTTCAAAAATACTCCATAAATAGTACTATTATTGGGTTCGAATCTTGTATCTAGTGTAAGCATTTTTCAACACTATTGGGCATAAGTCAGTCGTATCACTGGTTCGAAGGAATCGAATATCGTATTGCAGGCCTAAAATTTTCTTTTAAAGACTTCTGATATTTAATTTGTCAATCATTATTTCACAACACAAAGATTTGCGGTTTTTAAATAAATATCACAAGTCATTTGATTTATTAATTGCATATTGTGGTATAATCTCAACGTAGTTTTCTATTCTGGTACAGACAACTTCTTCTAAAAGTTTTTTTTTCTTTGATTTTCTCTCTCAAAAGATTATTTTTTTTAATTATATTCTATTCTTACACTACCTTTCTGTCATCTATTGAACTATTTTCATGCTTATAATCAAGATTTTTTTATATTTTGATTTTGGTTTTATTTATTCTTGTTAGTCGATGTACCCTAGTAGGCAGTCTGTTAGCTAATTAGACGCGAGACCAATATTCTAACCAAACAACAAACCAAACCAAAATATGAAAAAAATATTTCTTCGGCGACTTCCTCTCAGCAGATTTCTGGCCAAAATTCTGATAGTATATAGAATTGCCATGAAAAAGTTTCTCAAACATTTGTCCTTCGGATTCGACTTTAAATCGTAAGTATCGATAACACACATAACATAAGTGTTGTGAGAAGTTAGATCTTAATACTGACTAAAGGGTTGCAATTATCTATTATGTATGCGTACGTATGGTCATCAATTCTATAATACTAACCATGACACATCAAAATATCGTCATAAAAATTAATTAATTATTTAGCTGGACTGTAATTGAATTTAGACAGGTTTACCAGCGGTGCAAAATTGAAATTTTGAAATGGTACTGAACTATAACTGAAAGAGTACTTTTTTGCATCAAATGGTACTTTTATAAAAAAATAATGCATACATACATAATTAGCAAACCTAGCTTCTCACATCACTTATTTTGTTTGTTAAATTTATACATGGGTGGTGGGACCTACAGTTTAAAGTTGACTCCGTACGACAGATTTTTGTGAAACTTTTTAAGGAAATTTTATTAACTCTCAAAGATTTTGCCGGAAGGAGGTCGCCCAAGAAATATATTTTCATATTTCGTTTTGTTGGAGATGTCTGCCTTGGGATTTGTACCGTGGATTCACATCTAGTAAGCCAGCGCACTACCTACTACACTATTAATTTATTCATATTTAATACATTTGCGGAACGGAACAGAAAAACTAATGAATTATACGCGTTCTCCATATACAAAACAAAAACAGCAGATACGGAATTGAAAAGAACGTAAAAATCCGTTTAGTCAACTGTTGACGGAACGAAATGGAACATATGTTCGCGTTTTAGTGGTAAATGTTCTCATTGCTTAAGTCGCCGTAGTCTAGTAGGTAGAGTGCAGACATCAGAACGAAATATGAAAAATAAAATATTTCTTCGGCGGCATCCTCTCAGCAGATTGCTGGCAAAAACTCTGAGAGTAAATAAAATTGCCCTGAAAATTTTCTGTCGTTCGGAGTCGACTTTAAACTGTAAGTCCCGCCACTTATGTTTAAAATTAACACACACAACATAAGGGGTGTGAGAAGCTAGGCCGTAATCCTGACTGAAGAGTTGTAATGGCCAATTATGTTATGGTCATGTTCTCATTGCTTTACGTATTCTAAAAGCAAACGTACGTTTCGCGGACTATCGCAGCTAAAGATTAATTCTACCTTGAGCAATACGTTGAACATGATGCTAGTGCATTAATAGTTGAAAAGAAAGTAGGCCTTGCCATTTTGAAATGGAAAGGTACTGAAAAAGGTACTAAAGTATGGAATTTTTCAAGACTGCTTGGTACCCAAATGGGAGTATGTCAAAATCAGCTGATGAAATTTAAGAACAATATCTAGAGAAACAATTTGTCTGAAAGTTGCGCGATGTTGTATTCTTTATTTTGTGGCATTAGTAATGCCATTGCCTTTGGTTGCAGTATCAATTAATAATTCCGCGTTTATAGTTTTCTTTTTCGCTTCTTATTATCATTTTTCATCTTTCATTCTTACTTAATGTATTAGTTTCGCAGTTGTTGTTGTTGCTGTTGGTTGGTGCTGCTGCTGTCATTTAATAATATAATGATGTTATGATGTTTTATGACAGATATATTATGTTAACAAATTCTTCGCATGTCCGAGTGACAATATTAATTTAGAAAAGGTTCAAATTATATTTACGACTACAACCGTACACAATTTCAAGATGACATATTTATATATTTTTTGTTTGTTTGTTTTTGTTTTTGTTTTATAAAAATCATACATAAAAAACCAAAGCAAAGAAGTTATTATGATTGACGAAGAAATGACGAAAAATGTCTCCGTAATTACTCACATATGAACGTACGTTCGTACTTACATAAATATATACAGACGAGTACAGGCGTAATGACAAGAATTTTTTATTATTGAATTGCTCATGGATGCTTGAAATAGGGATGCCAATCGGGATATTTTAAAACTTGTCCCGGAAATTTCGGGATTGTCAATTCATGCACATGTACTTTATAAAGTAAGAAAAAAATTGAGTTTACGGCATTGTTGTTTTAATTAATTTTATTTTAAATAACACTCATGTTGTCGCCGTAGTCTAGCTAGCTCATATTGTCAGGATTACGACCTAGCTTCTCACACCACTTATGTTGTGGGTGTTAATTTTATCCACAACTGGTGGGACCTACAGTTTAAGAGTAAGATGTTCACCGAGAGCAAATCGTCACCAGAAACATACTTTTGAAGTTGTAAACCTTTTGATTTTACATTTGAGTTTACAGTCTTAATGATTGTCTCAAATATCTCCATGTTCAATAAAAATTAGTTTCATTCAAAAAAATTGAGAGTTCACATTAAATGCCATAAATTCACTGCGATTACGAATTCAGATAAAATGTTCTTCATTTCATCTCTTTAATGAGTCGAACAACCAATTTGGTTTACTAACACACTAGAGCATCAATAATATTACGACATCGGACTATTGGTGGAATGATTGTAACATTTAGGGTGACGGCATGAAAATTCAGTATAATGGTAGCTGGAATCTGCACATTTTTCAATTGTAGAAAGAAGCATTCAAATGCCTCGTCTTTTTAAAACGGCGTAAAAAATACTTCACATTTAATCGCCTTACTATTTACGTCACTTAATGGATATATCACACCGAGAATGGAAAATAACTCTCATTTATGGATCGGTACATCGAAGTCTATTTTAAGGTTTCTCCACATCGTAAAGGAAAGTTCGTAGGTGTTTATTAATGACAGTCGGGTATCCAATTCTATTGATTCATTAAAGCAATGTCTCAATGTGGTTTGGGCTCCGATGTTTTACAAATACTTCAACGGAATGTGCTCTACGGAACACTAAGGGACTTTTTCCCGAAAATCATACATATTCTTACGTAGCATTTGTCTTGTCTTGTCTCGCTGAGCACAACCGTTTGTCGTCGATTGCACATTGCATTAGAGACAGAATTCATGCTTTAGCCGAACTATCCGTATGTGAAACTCCCGAATTGACTCAAATCTAATATTCGCAAACAGTACTGCTTTTTTTTCTTCCACCCATAACCTATATTTCTAGTTACAACATAAAATACTTTATGAATAGGGGCCATCCCCTGAGTGTTGATCGTAAATTAAGAACAAAATTAAATTTCTAATATTTTATCACGTTCGTCTGAAATGATTTTTAACATAAAATGGGCCTACACAATTACCTAATGTACTACATACACATATGTACTTACGTACATACATATGTATGTATAATAATAACTGCTGGTATATTGTAGTTCTTGTTTAGTTTGTAAATTTTTTTTGCTATTTTTTTTTGTTTTTGTATTTTAATTATACTTTTTAATAAGTCTGCATTAAATTATAAATGTTAAGTTATCCAGTTGAAGATTTTTTTTTTTTTTTATACTTGAGATGGTTCTACAAGTCAATTTCATATTTTGGCGCCAATTATTTTTGCAATTTTTACCTACTGTGGCAATAGGAAACAAACAAAAACCAAGCTATACGGGTGCAATTTTATTGTTCTATGCTGTGGAAACCATGTTGCAAAAGTTGTTGTTATTCGTTGCATTTTTTTTTTTGGCATTATTGAATGCTGATGCTTTGAGTGTGTGACGAACTTAATGACGGACTGTCTCAATAGCAGATAGTGAGCAACAGAGCCTACCTGGCATTCTCGTGCGTTTGACATTATTGTGTTAATTTGCTGTTTAGTGTTGTTGTTACTGTTTTTACTGCACGCAACAATTATAAAATAATGTGGCGGCGAAAGTTTTGAAGTGAAGCACTCAAATGTCAACAACGAAATCAACAAATGCCAAGTTTTTTTNNNTTGTTATTCTCTTTCTACAATACTAAACATACATATGTACATACATATGTATGTTCATACATACATACATATTAAAATATTTTATGTTGTTGCTGTGTCACATTTTTTTTTGTTTCTTTTAGAGATTCCTGTTGTTTTATTTCATCTCATTTATTGCCTTATTTAAGCAGGCCTTTAGAGAGGCGATTTGATTGAAATTTAAATCAATTAATTTCACATTAAATTGTATCGTAATTATTATTTAATAATTTCATTATTTGTCAATGTCATAATTTTAATTGTTGTTTGTTTGTTGGTGGTTGGCTTCGTTTCCTTCCATTTTATGCTTAACTGGCTACCACCAGATATGCAGGCAAAACAAATATCAGCAAATAGGGCAATGAACATGGAAGAATAGGAGCTAAAGTCATGCAAAAATTCTGGGTATATCAATATCCATATTGACTATATACTCCACGAACCTTCTTTTGAGCCTGGTTTCATGATAACTGCTTACAACTTGAGCTATAGCGCACATAGAATGTACTGACATAATGTGTCTACTGAAATCTGATTCGTGTAGAATTACAAAATAACCAGAGGTTATGGTAGAATGACAGAGTAGGTACTATCTGTGTTACAACAGCCGTGTTGCAATAAAAGTCTGTTCCATAAAGATGTTGTGTATGATTTAAAACTTAACTCATTTGACCTTATGCTCGGTGTTCTGTATAGGTCTCTAACTCTGTTAGCCTAGCACTCAATATC
>QOCX01003932.1:1826-14904 GCA_005959815.1 Sarcophaga bullata | reverse complement strand
AAACTACTACTCTTGTCTCAATGGAATAATCGGATGGTCCGAGATAATGCACTAGACATCCACTTAACATTGTGATCTAATTTTTCACACCATTTGTGTTGTGTGTGTTAACTTTATATATGATTCGAATACGAACGACAGATTTTTAGGAAACTTTTCTTACTTTCACTCAGAGCTTATGACAGAAATCTGCTGAGAGAAAGTCGCTGAAAAAATATTTTTTCGTATTTCATTTTGTTGGAAATGTTTGAACTGGACCATAGCCTTAAGTCTAAACCAATACATTAACCTATTAGACTATGGCGTTTTCAATTATACAATTACATTACAGTTTAATTGCAATTTGATTCTTGGAAAATTTAAATTAAAATGAAAAATCCGTTTTAATTACAAAATTATTTTTATTTATTGTAAAATGTATAAAATCAGTCTTTATTTAATGTTAAACATACACCCTGTAATACCCAATGACTCAAATCTTCTGTTGTTGCCAGGTCAGCTTCGAATACGAGCCCAACACCCATGGCATTGCGTCTTTGTGAAGTGGTATAAACTGGAGCTCGAAATGTATTCTAAAATATGAATTTCGCAAATAGTTTTCCCGAACTATATTGGTGGTGATTAAATAAATACGCAACTTACTTGTAACTTCAGTCTATAAGACTCTATTGGAACTACAGAGAGAATTGGTAGTTCTTCAACAAGAACTTTTGGATGTGAACGAGCTAATTGCATAGTTTCCAAGCTCCAACGTGCACCCTCAATATAAAGGCCCGTAACGTAACAGCCCTGAAGTTACATAAAATGGAAGGAAGTAGAAAAATAAAATAAAATAAAATAAAATGGAATATTTTTTTTTTTATTATTACTGTTGTTGGTCTTTCTTCAATATCATCTGGATCAACAAATTTCGTAACACAAGTGTATATTTGGGATCTATCCAAAGGCCATCCATTTTTACGGCAAGCAATCTAAAATCAATATGAGTTGCTGTTAGAAGAAGTTTTAATCAATTTAGTCTTCATTTTACTTGAACTAAAGCTGTTAAATAACTTTGTGGAATATGCAAACCAGACAACCACATTACCAAAGGCTCTCCAGACATCGACCAGTATTTGAATTGTGTTGCACGTCGCTATTAACAAAAATTATAATTTAAATTAATTTAATTATAATTAAATAATATTACTAATATTGACATAAGCATGTATGTACGTACATATGTACTTATGTATGTATGTATGTATATATGTATGTTCGTTTTCTGATTTCAAAATGTCAAATAAAACAAAATACATAGTTTTTGTCGAAGTTATCGAGACAGGTATAAGTTTTTAAGATGATTTTGTTGTTGGATTCAAATCGTATTCAGCAGAGCCAATGCTTGCACAGGCACGTGACAGGAATCAATTGACGGCACTACTGTTACATTTTCAGTTAAATGACAGAAAATTCACTTACTGATCCACAATCGCAACAGTTACACATCAGAAATTTAACAAACAAATGGAATTTGCCTTTGTTTTAGTAATTTTTTATATTATTTTCGATCTCGATATTTCGATTAGCAAATTTTGATAGTTCCGACATGAAGTTATGATAAAACAGAGTATTTTTAAGAAAGTTTAATATTTTGGTCTCGTTGAACCTATTGGAGGTAATTGCGATATGTATACGTATGTATGTATGTGTATGTATTCATGTAGTTTGTAACAATTAATTTAATAATGCATTTACACGATAGGGAAATGTAATCAAAGTATTTATGATGATTTTGTTTCGTGATTATTTATTTATTTAACGTACTGACCTGTAGGTGTTCCAACCAGGCGCCTAATGATTTACATGTAGCTGGTGTTAATTTTCGCCAATCACTTGGGATAAGGCCATTAAATAATGAATTTGCGATATTGTCCAATATATTGTCCATACCAATTTCACCAGCAATTGCCTAAAGAGTTAATATTTAATAAAAAAATTAAAATTTTTCAAAATCAATATCTTCAATATTCAAATAATAAATTTATAAAATTATCATTTGGTATTCATATTTAAATAAAATGAAAAGAAAACCAAATTATTAAATGATTAAAAACAATTTTCATGTATTGTTCAATGACAATAATTTGCATTGAAAAGTGCATATTTTTGAAATAAATCGCAGCGATAGTACATTTTTTTTTAAAAATGCGCCAAATACTTCGAAATCGTTAGTCAAATTATGTCTTATTACATTACATTACATTACGTTACATTTACTTATGTAAACATCATTGTGACTTTTTTTGTTCAAAAAGAAAACTAAAACTATTCAATAGAATTTTCACATTCAGCTGACATTTTGCCAACATAATAATTTATGTTATTCATATGCCTGAGTCGACAATCATTATTTTATGTTCTAAATTTTGTTTTTCAATAAAAAAAAAACGAAAGAAAAACAAAAAAAACAAAAGAAAATAGATAGTATTGCCATAATAATTAATGAGAAAATAAATCGAATGCTTAATCATTTTCCTGTTGCAGAAACATTTTATAACAATAAATATAATATCCGATACAAACATACATACTTATGAGGCAATGAAAGTTCAAAACAAGAGAGAGATTTTGATTGAAAAATTTAATACAAATTGAAGTGCATTTTTCAATAAGTCGCTACAAAGCCTGTCTACTGTACGTTGATACGGGATTTTGGTGATGGCGGAAAGTATTCCTTGTGTTGAGAATTTCGTGAATTGGTTAATGAGAGCGTCGTGTGATAGTAATTTATTTTTCTCTTTTTATTAAACTTCACCAGCATTTTCATACACATTTAATCGGGCCCGTTAGTGTGGATTAAATGTTGTGAAACCTACAGTGAATCTGAACAACAGATTGAACTTCTTAGCAATGTTTTTCTCTCACAGTAAATAAAAAAAGACTACTGAACGAAAGAATTTTTTTTTCATTTTTCCTTTTGTTCGAGACGTCTGAGCTGGCATTTGAATGAATGCATATTCCTAATGGTGTGAAAAAGATAATTTATTAATTTTTTAAATTTTTTAATTTTCTAGGCAATTTTATGTTTTAATTGTGAAAATATTATCCTCACTTAAGAAGGAAAACTTAAGAAATTCTTTGAATTATTCTTGCAGAAGAAAAAAATTAGCATAACAAATTTATTTTGTTAAAATTAAAATTAGAAGAAAAAAACATAAAAATAAAATAAAAAAACATCGAACAAAAATATAAAAATGAAAAGTTTGATTGAAAAAGAAAATGTAGTGAAAATGTAGTAGAAAGTGTAATGACGAATGAATAATGAATGAACTGATTGTCATTTCACATTGAAAAGTATGTTGCATTCCTGTAATCGTTATATGGAGAAAAAGTCGAATTTCCACTTAAATATTGCATAACGTGCTCCTATTTTATGAATTTTAAATACAAAAATTATATTTTTTAAATTTACTGGAAGATGTCATGTTTTGTTATTCCAATTGCATTCTGTTTTTATACTCTTTGTACCATCAGAAATATTTTAGAGAATAATTAGGTTTCTTTAAGAATTTTTATCAAAACAAAACATGCATAAAGTTATAATGAAACAGATTACTTGGATATTAAAACTAATAAAGGGATGGTGTTTGTTATACTATGTTAATATTATACTTACCTTTCTTAGTAATTCAAGTGTTTTCTTCATGCGTATGACCAATAATTAAAACGATCCAATTCCTGAAGCAAGACCACTCCGGTTGGTGTCAAGCTCATTTGGATTTTTTCTTAACACCCCATGTTTCAAAAGCCACTGGTAACTTTTCTAGAATATCGGCAGCAACATTATCAATGAAATCGTCTCGACTTATGCCTCCCGAAATTTCGCCTAATAAAAAACAAACATTTTTCAAATAAAAACTGTAAATGAGTTTTGAACATCGTTTTAAATTTATATTCATATTAACATGCTTTAAGTGACCTTAACTTTAATAATGAACATAAATTTATTTGCCATATTATCAGCTTTTATTCAGCCCAGTCTTTTACTGCAGTCCCAAAATAATTGTAGTGGCATCGATCTAAACACACTTTGAACAAAGCAACTACATAACAACAAGACTTTATAAATTCATTATTCCACTAAAAATGCAGTTACGAAATATCTCGCAAATTTTATTTCTAATTTTTTCTGTCAGTTTTAGATTCTAATGAATTTCATAATATATTCCAAATACATACATACATATGAATAGAAACATATTTTATTTTTAAATTAAAAAGCAACAAAATACTTCAAATGTATCATCATAAATTTTTACTAAAAATATGCACACAGTCATATACAATGTACGATTATATATGTATGTATGTATGTATGTATGTATGTATGAATATTGGATGGTAGAGTTAAAAATTAAAATAAGCACAGGAAATTCAAATATGATTCAAATCTGAAATGTGTCATTCACATACATAGATAATTGTAAAAACTACATTTGGAGTTGTAGGACATGGGATCATTTTATAAATGCCGAAATTTACATCACAGAATGGCCATTAATTATAATAAAAACTTATTTCGCTATTTCGTTTATGGAAATAAGAGTCCTTTTCTAACTGCCTCTATGTTAGTTTTGATAAATATTGGAAATTTCGTGTAGAACGCAAAAATCTTAAAAAAAAAAATAAAAATAAATAAATAAAGAAATAAATTCAAAGATTTAGAATATTTTATATCATATCAGTTGTCGTATTATGATAGTTACCGCTTTTAAGTGGCGTCCATTTATCCGCTATATATGTAAATCGTTTGCATGTTAAATGTAAGAGATTTGTTATTTATAAGTTAAAAATGAATCGATGCAGAACAGAATGGAAGTACAATTACAATCAACGTGATTCTTACATGCTACAAATTACTGGCTGGTATTTCTTTTCAATGTACATTGTACAACCTTCGGTGTGTTCGGGTGTGTTTGTGTGAGTACAATAAGAATTTTTATTTACATCTAAAAGAATACATACAGACATACATAATTGGTCATTACAACCCTTAAGCCAGAATAACTACCTTGTTTCTCACAGCATTTAAGTTATGGTGTGTGTACATTTGATACAAGATCGGCGGGAGCTACAGTTTAAAGACTAATTCGAACGATAGATTTTTGAAAATCTTTTCCTGCCAATTACTGACTTGGGGTGTGAACCGCAAACACACTATCTACTAGACTACGGCAACTCCAAGTGAATACAAAACAGAAATAGAATATTAAACATTAGCGTCAGTATTTTTTTTTGTTGTCTTTGTTAAATAACTTAAAACACTACTTGGACAAATAGAAGATGAATACCCTACGAAATTTAATAAGAAATGCCGAAGAGAAAGAAAGGCTTAGGTTTCGTCAAGCAAACGTATTAAAGACTGGAAGCTTCAATTCATATATGAATTAGAAAACGAGAAATGTATCTTTGCAGTTGGAAGGCATTTAACTTTTGGCTTTTTCACCAATACCAGAAATTTTCAAATCATTTTCATTGAAAGTAATTCCGACTCCGATTCAGAGTTCTTTGAATCATGAACGAACATTAGACGTTGACATTGTTGAACACTAGATTGCAACTTTTTTACCAAAATTAAAGTTTATCTTTAGTGCAGTCTGAACACAGTAGTTATTAAAGGGTCAATTGAACAGAAAGGATATGTTATGACAACATTTGTGGATAAAAGACAGTGAAGAGATAATAAATTTTTAATTGAAATAACGTGTCTATTTTCATACTTAAGTTTGCATAAATAAGTAATTATTGGAGTTTATATTATTGAAGCATATGTGTTTAGCACGGTCCCACAACTTGCACGAAGCAGGGCATATATTACCCTTCATATGCAGCTGTAGAACTGTCTCTGACTATTCTTTAAACCAAATTCGACAATTTTCTACCCTTGAGTCAAAAATAGCTTCGGCTCTGAAAATAATATTCACATATACGAAAACATTTCTCACTTAATAGCTTCTAAATGTTAATCGTTTTTTAATCAATTTATGGCGAAACCTTTTGTGTATTTTTAAAAAACGAAATTTCAAAAAAATCACCCATCATTCAAACTGATCGTACTCTTAACATGAATGAATGGCAATGAAATGACTGTAAAATGAATGGATTGACTCTGAAATATCTTTCCAGAAGAAATGGAGTCAAAGATGATTGAGGATCCCCAGGATCTTTATGTAGAATAATAATGAAACGGCTTAAATATAAGTGTTTGATAAATAAATTGTTTCGTAAATATATGGTATTGATTGCTGGTTCCATGATGGTTGTAAGTTAAACACCACAACACTTATGACTTAAGTCGGACTACTGTGGGCTTCAAAATTTATACACAAAAAATAAGAATTGTTAAGCACGTGTATAGAATATTCATTTAATCATATAATGAATATTAGCAATAAATGGTAGTTGAAGAAATAATTTTCATGTCCAGAGATACATACAATATGTGTGTATACATATATGCATCGATTGTGAATAATGCATCAGTTTCAAAAATCATAAAATCATTATAGGGTACAATTCTTATGTGTGAATATGTCTAAAATTGAGCAAAATAGTCTATATGGGTTGTTGGTATAAAACCGGAAAGAGATGAGAGGAGAAGAAAAAATTTTTTAGTGGTGATGATGGATTAATGTGGAGTATATCTCACCATTTTTAAAATATTTTTTTTATTTTATTTAAATTTTGTTAAAATGTATACATGTATGTGTGTATGCATGCATGTGTGTATGAAAGGAATTTAGTGGCTGTTATATTGTATGTATTATGTCGGTATTATTTTGTCTGTATGGAAGACCAACATACATACATATGTATGTGTATGTGTATGGAAGTGATAGAATGCGGTGAATGAATTGTCAGTGCTGTTTTGCTATCTGTAGTAGTGTTGGTGTAAAATGTGCAATAAAGTTAATTGCAAAACCACAACTAATTAATTAAATTTAATTCAATTGAATTTTTATTATAAAATATGTATGAATTGAACTTGTGCTTTTTATGTATTTTTCGGTATTTTAATTTATTTTGTATTTTATTATCGCTGTCCACATAAAAAGCAGTGGAGATAATTTGCGTTTGGGTGGCTAATAAGTAATTACAAATTGCATAATATTGCAGTTAAAATAGCATTTACGTTTGAATAAAAAAAAAAAGCAACAGAAATATGTTAAGTGCACTTAATTTTACTCACCTGTTTGAGGTTGTAATTCTATGAGAGAGTTCCATATACTTCTAGTTGCCAGTGTGTAATAACCAATTTCCGCATTTGGATGTAAACCAAAGACATCTGGCTTATTAACCAAAGGCAATTTATCAATATGAGCTACGATATAATATGGAATAAAACAAATGCCAAGGATATTATGCATATGTTTATTGTAAATACTTACCAATGAAATCTTCCTTCATTACGACTTCTTCATCAGGTAGGCAATAATCTGTGTTTTCATCTTTATAGAAATGAAATGGCTGAAATGCATCAAAGAGAAAATCTCCCATATATTCATTCATATAAGTGCGTGTTATGCGACGATCAAAGTCATCATGACGCGTCCACCATACATGACCTAAACAAAAAAAATATATACAATAAGTACATACTATTAAATGTATTTTATATAGTCGCAATAGTCACAATAATGATCTTACCTCACCAATTAAATATTTCAAACTATTCCATGGTACTTTATCATCCTTAATTCTGTTCAAATACGTTTGTAATATTTCCAGGCATACATTAAAATCGGATTCATTAAAGTCATAGCATATATTCCATCCTAATTTATCATATTTTCGCCTTTCCTATTATAAATCAATCGATCCAATTAAAGAACTCAAATACAAAAGTGAATGAATGAAAATTCTAAATTATTACTGGCATATCGTACAACATAATTAATAAGTAAATACAACATAGAAATATTTAACTGTTTGAGTGGGATTGCAACACACACACACACACATGTGCTCAAGCTCATAAATTAATCGAATATTGCAGATTGTACAAAAACATTTGAGTATCTATTGGGTTTTTGCGCTAACATTCTTATATACTCATCTGACATCTAAATGTCATTTGACATGTTCATGAAATGCGTGATAAAATACATGTGTGCCATCCTTTGTATCTATCAATTGCATTAGGAGACAGCATATTTTAATACTGCGATCAAAAAGCATTTTATTTTATTTGTTGACTCCTATTATTGGTGTCTGATTTAGAATTGGACGTCATTTTTTGATGTCAATAAGTTGCATTCGAATATAAAATCTTATAACAATTGCATTAGTTGCAGTTTCAATTAAGGAAATTAATGAACAATAAAAGAAATAAATAAAGAAAACCTATTGAGAATATTCATATTCTGTCAAATCGTATAAAAGACATAGCTCTACGTACATATGTATGTAATGTTGTATTATATGTTGTAAGAAAAAAAAAAGCAAACAATCAGTGTTATAAACGAATGCCAAATTTAATTGATGTTTGATCAGGAGTGATAAAAATACAAATTAAGAATAGAATTGATTGTTGGAATATTTGTTCTCTTTTACGGATTAGCGAAAGTGATTTTTATAAAAATCTTAAACACTTCAAGTGCAAGAGAAAAAATTTATTTTTTTTTTTTTTAATAAATTGTTCTGTGTATTTTTGTACTTACTTGGACAACGCCATGAAAGAAAGCGAGAACGTAAACGAGAGGCAAGTATGCATTGTGAGGGCAACATTCTAGGCGATCCTGACGAACTTTAAAAAATGTCGATCGTAAATTTAATTTCAAACCATTTGGAGGTTCTGTTACAACTATGAATAAGGAGAAAATCAAATGTAAATTAATAGATAATAAAGGAATATTCTCTTCATCAGTATAGACTTGAGTAAATGAAATAAATGTTTAGAATTTAAATCGATTTTATGAGTTTGATGAAATATGTATACCTTTTAAAGATTTTTGTAAAATACCAATGGGAAAATTATCGCTGGCATCTGTTGTAATCCATAAACGAAAATCTGGATGTGGCGCATCTATCTTTTCTAAATACTTTTCCAATTGTCGAACGAAACTTATAAGCAAATGTCCATTTTGCAACATTAACCACATGCCCTGGCGAATGGAATTGTCCAGTAAATTCATTGCGGCCTACCAATAGAAAAATATACGCACGTCAATTTATTAATAATTCGTTTTGTAATAAGACACAAGATTTAAATGTTTAAGAAGTGCCTGCCCGCATTCAATTAGCAGTTACAGCCGTATGTATAGAGTAATACGAAGTAGAGCCGAGAAGAATGTAAAATGTTTATGTATTTGTGGATTTAATTGCCAACATATCTTTAGATCTGAGCAAATATAAAACATATTGAATTGTAAGTTCGTGACTAAAATGATTTCTGATTATTATTTCATATCGTTTGTGAACATCTTTTAAGTATGTTAAGTGTATGTATATATTAAATATTAAATATGGTATAAAATGTGTATATGTTTATAAACATATGAGTTTATTTGGGTAAATGGGTATGTTGCTTATTATCCTGAAGATGAGAGAAAAGTTTTGTTTCATTTGAATTCTTCAATACAATTCAACTCCAATTCAATTCAATTCAATTCAATTCAACTGAATTCAACTGAATTCAATAGAATTCGATTCGATTCGATTAGATTCGTTTTGTATCTTTTACAGCTGACATAATAGTTGGCAGGTTTGTTCAGTTAGTTGATTGTCTAGTTGGCTGGTTTGAACCCTTATACAACATTCGTTTTTATTCGTCTTTTGTTGTTGTTGTTGTTTTTGTTGTTGTTGTTGTTATTGTTGTCGTTGTTTGTTTGCACTTCTGTGTTGTCTTTTGTTATGCTGTACGGTACTGTACAGTATGTAGTACAACCTCCCGGTTTGTTTATCCAATGTTTATTTGCTTTAGTAGCACAAATACAAATTGACACAATAGGCGACGTGTACTTCTGCTCATGTTGTTCCCAATATTATTCATTCAAACACATGAACAAACTTTTCTAAATGACGAAGGGGAATGATTTTCAAGTCTTTGTGAAGGAGTGTTGAAGTGTGAGTGTGAGTTGTTTGTGCAGTAGTAATCGTAAATAATGTGGTCAAAGCAAGTATGAAATGAGGCTGAAAACAAAAACAACCACCAAGTGAGTTACTTACCTTTTCCTGTCCTGTCCCAATGAAATGTGGCAAAGTTGCCATGCCTCCGCCGACTTGTTCAGCCAACTTCATTAAATCGTTGGTAGGATCAGAGCCAGCACTCAATATAAGACCGGAATGTGACACGTTGTTTGTTCATATATAGCTGAGAAACTTACAACGGGAGGCATAATAAAGAATTCGTCCATGGTGTCGACAATGTATTGATTTATCGAACGAAATATTCGATCCACACGGAAACAACGTAAAAACATTAATTTCTATAAAGAGAATTAAACAAACGAAATAGATAAATGGGTCATCATCCATCATTAAATATCATTTCGATTGAATTAATATTATGTATTCTGTTTTCTAATTACGAATTTTTTAAATTTTCAATTAATATTTACCTGAAAAGGATTACAATTTATATTGAAATCGCCAGGACAAGGCACCTCTTCGGGATTTTCCAGATCATACCACTAAAATTATTTTATTATTGACATTGAATGATTTTAAATTGAAATAATATCGAAATTACTTACAGATTAATATGAATTGGAAAATGTTAATGATACTTACATCTTTCCATTCTTTAGTAAATTTAGAAAAGTGGTCAGGGAGAGTTTCAAATGATTTTGGAAATTCAGAAGAAAGTCTGAGAACATCCTCCCAAGACTTGTCTGGTAGCCATTTTGCTGGACATGCCCGTTCACTTTTGGTTAACACTACAGAACCTTTTATAAAAAAGTCCAATTCGGCCTGGGTTAGGATATTGTCTCTCTGTGCCAATTTTGTGGCAATTTGGAAAGAGAACAAAAGCTTATGTCTTTCAAAAATACCAGTACAGCCATAGGAATAAACATTTTCGGTTAGAGTTTTTATAATATTGGATAAACGCTTGGCTAAAACAGTGTCTGGCACAGATTTCCTTAGTGAGAATGCAAAGACATCGAGATATGCAGCCAATGCATACTGGTACATAGCATTTACCGTCGACATGTCTGAAAGAGCAAAAAAAAGAACAGCTCCTCTTTTCGCAGCTGGCCTGTAACCATCACGAAGTTTTTCAATATCTTTTTGAGTTTCTGCTGAAAGTTTTAATTGTTCCATTACAACTGCTGCCTTGGATTTGGTGTTCTCCAGTGTTTCAATAAGTTCGACATTGTCCAACATATTTCCTGTGGAGGTGGCAAGTTCTCGCAGCAGAGAATCTTCTAATTGTTGCAGCAGTTGTTTATTTTCACTTGTACGTGCAATTAAAGTTTCCCTTTGAGCCTCTAAATCTGGTCTTTCAGCTCGAACCACTACGCTAAGCAGTTGATCTTCCAGGCCAGTCATTGTAACGGTATAATTTATGACCATTGCTTTTGCATATACTGCAGGATCAAATTTTGGATTTGAGAATTTCGTTGTTAAATATAGCCTAAAATTTGGATCATAATCGACGTCTTTATCACCCAATATGATAAACTTTCGTCCGCTAACTAATTGAATATTCTTTTGTAATACATTGTCTATTACTGGATCAATATAATCGTCGACATCTTCGAATAATAACACCGGAATGCCATACATAATGGACATTCCAACTGCTTGAGAAAGTCACTATCATTGAATGATAAAATTTTCAAATTATTTCTATGCTCCTTCCTCTTTATCCAAGTCCAAGCTTGAAGTTGAGGGTCTATGCATAATGGAAATCTAGATGATCTCACAGTAAGTATACATTTTGCACAGAGAGTTCATCGGGTGGAAGACCCTCTGAAGTCCATGTTGAAACTTCTACGTCTGTTGTGAGACTTTCGTCAATACGAAATGGGATTTGTATTGGAATGTCTTTCTCCTTGATATCTTCATACCAATCTTCGAATACCATTGTTTTGCGAAATTCCCAGGAGAACGCACCTGTATATGCTAAAAATGATGCACATAATAGGCACTGTCCAACCATAATTACCAGTTGCTGGCCAAACTTATCAAAGTCGTGACTCCAACGAATCCGTTCGGAACTTAATCGCTAATTAGTTTGTCGGATGCAATCTAAAAGTAATTTAAATTTAAATTCAAAACGTTTGCTTGTATGTCAAAATATGTGAGAATGTAAATACCAATCTCCGTTCAGCCTGTTCCATCATCTCAGTTAATAATTTCATTTGAGTCATGGACTCTGCGTATCTATGATTTAATGAGTCCAATTGTGCTTCTAATTTTGCAATTTCATTGTTTAAGTGGTTCAGTAACTTTATCTGCTGTTCCTGTTCTTGTACCAAGAAGTCGACTCTTTCTTTTTTAGGTTTTACTTCCTTGTAGACTTCATAGAAGCCAATAACAGCTCGTACGAACTTTAAAAGCCCTGCACCAGCAACGGAAATTTTCTCCATTTCATCAAGATTTTGGGTTTTCATGTGAGTACGGCATTGACTAATTTGTTTTGCAGTGAGTGCCTCACAATCCATTTCCATGAGACTTTTTAGGAAATTAACATCAGACATCATTCCTTTGGCCGATTTCCAATTGATTTCTTTAATTCCTTTTAAAATGGCAACACATTCACACACCACCTGGACTTGAGGTGGAGGAGTTGCGAAAGATCGAATTTCAGTTATTTGTGCTTTATCCAGTTCAGATAGAGCTTTTCGTGCCTCTTCTAAAGCGGGCAAGGCTTCGGCTAGAGCTACTTCAGCATCTGCCTTCTCAATTGCTATTTGCTTTCCTTTTATTTCGACCTCAACCGATTTTTCAGAAGCTTCAGTCTTCTTTACGTTAGCTTTCTGAGTAGCAGCTTCGATTTCAACCAACATTTGTTCGCATTCTTCCGATGCTTTAGCTACGTTATGCTTTTGTTCGGTAACTATTATCCGAAGTTCATCAATTTGCTTAGCGG
>QOCX01003931.1:0-16058 GCA_005959815.1 Sarcophaga bullata | reverse complement strand
TACTTGAAGGTCAAGATCTTTTTGCAGATGACTTCTTAAGATTTGTTGTGAGTCTTTCCTACAGGATTTTTGCTGTGTAGCGCAGGTGGAGTTGTTTGGCTTAACCCAGCTAGTCAGGGAACGTGCTTGCGGACGTATTAAAAGATTATGCAATCTTTACAGATAATTTCTCAAGGTTTGGTGACCCATAGGACCTCTGGTGAGTGTAGTCTGGGCTGAGGTATTTGCGATAATCGAGGCAACAAAGCTGATCTTGGAATATTTTCCGTCGGTTGAGGGGGACGCTGTCTATCTGAGCCTACTTCTATAGTCAGACTGCCTCAAAGGTAGTAAAGGGGCATAATGTCCGTTCGAAGTTGATATCCGTCCGTAGAAAGACCATGACAAGGCTATGGGGAAGGTATAGGTTGTCACTGTGCTGAGTTCCCTGACATTGTGACATATGAGGCAACACAATTTCAGAAGAGCTGGCAAGAGATGTCTTGGCTAAGTGAGTGGAATGGTCGGTTAAATCACACTTGAAAACATTACTGGTCGGATAGATCAGGGGATCAGGAAATATGGCGATATAGGGGGAGACCTAAGAACATTTTCTCCAGCATTTCACGGCACTTGGGAACCTAACGAGAAGACATGTTAAGTCAACTATTTTCTAGAGGTTTACAAATCCTACGGTTTAGGTGTCCACTTGTAGACAGTGACAGGAAATATGTCCTGTTGTTCTCTCTTTCTTCTCATTATTACAGCTCCTGCAGATGCCGTTGTGAGAAATTTTTTATGAAATTTTTTTCCTTTTCTTCAAACACTTTTCTCATACAAAGTGTTTACACTGACAATGTTTTTTATTTTTACAAGTCTGCATGCAATTGACCCTTTGAACTTTGATGTTTCCAATGTAAAGCAAAATTGAAATAAAAAATCAATTTATCATCACCTTTTCAGTCCTTTTTTGCAAGTGTGTGTGTGTGTGTCAGTAAAACGTTTTTAGAAATTTAAAAATCAATCAAGTCTCGATACTTTATCAATGGAATCGGCATCAAAGAAAGCACAAAGCAAAGCAAAGTAAAGAGCAGCTTAAAATAGCATGTCATGACAAAGGCATAAAAGAAGAACAAGCAGAATTTTTAGGACATGGAAAAAAAGGATTTCATTTGAAAATCATTTTAGAAAAGCTTTTAAAAAAAGAACTCTTAGCCAATGATAGACACACACACTTAGACACTTTTTGAAAAAGGACAAGTTAAACAAAAACAAAAACAGGGGGACCCCTTTAATTCAGAACAATTTACAAAAAAAAGAGAAGAAGAAGAGAAGAGAATTGAAATGAAGTTAATTTTATAGCATGATTTCATCCTGGTAAGTTTGTCAAAGAAACTACAAAAAAGGAATTGAAAGGACATGAGCAAAAAAAAAAAGGACAACAAATCAAAATTCATTATGTGAAGTAATAAATACGATTTAGAATTGCTATGATAGCCTATCCAAAAAGGAAAAATAAAGGCAAACAGAACCAATATCAATGAAAAAGGAAGATACTTAAAGCAAAAATCCTGAAACAAATATAGAATAGGCCACCTACAGCTCTTTACAATAACTTGTTACTTTTACCATTGAGCAGAAGCCCAGTCAGGAGCTCAAATAGGTCAATCATTACGAAATTAAGGCCAAATGAAACGCTTCCTGAGTAGATAGTTGAAGAAATCATTGAAAGCCCTAAAAATGACTGCAAATAACGCTGCTGGATATAGTGAACAAAAATTTCTAGGAGCCATTAAGACCGGAGTTCATAAGGGAGTAAGTTAGACAACATCCCTGTAAGGTACGCCTGAATCATGTTAGAAGATTATGAATAATAGTAGAGTCCTCAAAAAATAAAGTAATAAAGGCTAGCGCTCACATTTAACAGACCTTGGATACGTGTTTATAACCTTAAATTCCGCTTTCCAATCTTGCCTAAGCTATGGTTAGTAGTTCATGATCGAAAATCAATTTCAAGTGCGCAGAAAAAGCCACCAACCATGTGATCACTGCCTGTGAGTGACAGAATAGTTTCTGCCTTAGTAACTTCAAACTTTTCACACAGTACAGTACAGTACTTTGGATAGAAATAAATGTAGAAAAATTTTCAATGAATGTGGCAATTTGGGCAAAATAAATTGCATATTATTATGTGTAGAGTACGGCTTACCGATATACAGTATTTTAGGTATACAGTACTTTATAAAAAACACATATAATGCAAAAAATTAATTTCTTGGTATCTGGTAATTTCCTGAATTTATTAATTTACAGTGCCTTCTTCGAATATTATCATACAGTACTAGTTGAAGTTATTTTACAGTACTTTGTAGTTATACAGTACTTGTAAAAACACAAATTATGCTACAAATTAAATTTCTTTAAACATCTGGTCATATTTTTCGATTATTACTATTTTTTAAGTTACACAGTACAGTAGTTGTACAGTACTTTAATAAAACAACGAAATGCACGAGTTATACAGTATACAGTTATACTACTTTAATAAAAAAACAAAAATTTAAGTTTTCGTAATGAACCGCAATTTGGAGCGCTAACAATTATTATTGTGTACAGTACTTGCTTAACTTGTACAGTACTCTTTATTTAATATACATTATTTTTATTTATTAATATTCAACAGTTTAATTTTCTTAACGAATGAAAAGCAATTTTTCGAATATTACTATTTCGTACAGTACTTGTTTTGTTATACAGTACTTTTTAGTTGTACAGCACTTTAATAAGAAACACGAATTATGCAACAATTTTCCTGATGATATTTTTTAAAAGTGATTTAATTAAACATATTTTTTGTATATAGTACTTATTTAAATTATACAGTACAGTACATACTTTGATAGAAATAAATGTAGAAAAATTTTCTACATGAACGTGATAATTTGGGGAGTATAAATTGAATATTACTATGTGGAGAGTATTGGCTTACGTTATACAGTACTTTTAGGTATTACAGTACTCTAATAAAAACACATATAATGCAACAAATTTAATTTCTTGGTATCTGGTAATTTCCTGAGTTTTTAATTTGCAGTGCCTTATTTGAATATAATATACAGTACTAGTTGAAGTTATTTTACAGTACTTTTTATTTATATAGTAATTTTAAGACACAAATTATCCTACAAATTAAATTTTCTTAACACATCTGGTCATATTTTTTTGAGTATTACTATTGTTTAAGTTACACAGTACAGTAGTTATACAGTACTTTAATAAAAACATGATTACACGAGTGTATACAATATACAGTTATACAGTACCTTAATAAAAAACACAAAAATTAAAATTTTTCGTAATGAACCCTGGCAATTATTATTGTGTACAGTACTTGTTTAACTTGTACAGTACTCTTTATTTAATATACATAATGTGTTATTTATTAAATTATTCAAAAATTTAATTTTCTTAACAATGAAAAAGCAATTTTCGAATATTACTATATCGTACAGTACTTGTTTATGTTTGTACATACTTTTAAGTTATACAGTACTTTAATAAAAACCGAATTATGCAACAATTTTCCTGATGATATTTTTTAAAGTGATTTATTTAAACATTATTATTGTATACAGTACTTATTTAAATTATACATTACAGTACAGTACTTTAGTAAAACACGAATTATGCAATAAATTTATTTGTAATGAATCTGATTATTTGGAGTGTTTTATTTAAACATATTATATACAGTACTTGTTTAAGTTATACAGTACTTTTTAGTTATACAGTACTTTAATAAGAACACAAATTATAAAAAATTTAAAATTCTTACAGGATTTGGTAATTTAAAGTGTTTTATTTAAACATTATTATTGCATACAGTACTTATTTAAATGTATACAGTACCTGAGAAGAAATATGAGCAATTTTTCTTTACCGAATTAATGCAGAAAATTTAAATATTTTTTGAAGTATTTGCAGTAAAAATTGTAACAAAAACAATTTAAAATATTTACGGCCATTACTAGTGGCCTTGTTAACAACACAGTTTTAATTAAATAACGAGTTTTTAACGTTTGTTTTTATGTTTTCACTGTTCTTCTCTTTTTCTCTTCCTTTTTCTTTTGCAATCGTACTGTGTTACTGCCGCTGCTGCTGTTATGTTGCAGTGTAATGGCCATGAGGACACACCCGAACACAAATCACCATGTTGTCACATAAATTCTGATTTCGAAATCACCACACTACCAATGCCACCCGAACCGCCAACATCAAGACCACCGCAAAATAATGGCAACAATGGCAGCGCGGCTACAGGAGGAGGTGGCTCAAATGCCTCTAATACGGGTATACTAGGCACAAGCAGTGGTGGTGGTGGTGGGTCTGTATTGGGCATATGTGCCAGAGCACGCAGCAATAGCTTAAATCGTTCAACATCATTTCACATACGAGATGGAGCGGGTAACAATGGCACGGGACAACATGTTCATCATGGCTACAACGTAAGCAATGTTAGACCCGACATAGAGGGATTATCTGAGAAATATTGGGGAGAAATACTGGAACGAACTGTCAGTTCAAATAGTTTACATGCTGCCATGCAAAAATCTTTTATACCCTCCGGGGCAGGACAACAGCAACAACAGCATTATCATCAACAACATGCCCATCATCCATCACATGGGACGGGCGTTAATAATCCCTTGATGATGATGACAACATCGTTTAGTAAACACAGTGATCTGAATCTGCATATACGTGAACATGATGACAATTTAGTGGATTCGGCAAATACCATGATGTCGGCAACAACAAGTGATCTTAACAAATTCTCTACATCAGAACCAAAATTATGTGAACATGAGTATCAACAACAGCAGCAACAGCAACAGCATCTACAGCAGCAGCAATACCAGCATCATGACATACATTGTGCCAAAACTAAAGCCAATACAGAGGCAAATAAAAATATTGGCGCAAGTGGTGGTGGCGGTGGTGGTGGTGGTGGTGGTGGTTTAGGCTGCTCCATGGCTCCTGCATTGGCTACAACAACAACGTCAATATCATTATTAGGCGGCAGCGGTTGTGGCAGTGTGCCGGACATTTAGTACGCAGAGGATGTGATACAGCGTAAAAGTAAGTTGCAACAACAACAACAACAACACCAACAACATACTGCTGCATTTACAAACTGTGCCAGCCATCGTGGAGCCACCACCTTACCAATGTGTGGTGGCCCGGCAAGTGTTGCTGGCCTAAGTGTTGCCAAAAAGTTTTTAACTTTAGGCCGCGCAAATACCACCCCAGCACCAGTTAATTGTCATACGCTAGTACATCGTCCTTATAATCATTTTTGTCTAACACAACAACAAAAACAACAACTATTTCAACAACAACAGAAACAGCAACAACAACAAAATTTACTTTCACGCACCAAGTCATGCATTTTTCATTTTCGACCTCTGCATGCCACCACCAACATCAACACGAACAACCAGCGCCATCACCACCAGCACAACAACCACCAACAGCAATACGTCTGCAGCTACAGCAACTGCAACAGCAGCATCAGCGCGTAAAACGCATTCCACTTACCACCGAATTTGTTACAGTCGCCCTGCCAATGGCGGAATATCGAAAATGAAATGAAGAAACAAACTAACCCTCCCTCCCGTATAAATGAATTAAATTAAGCAGCATCCCCTTCTATTTCTTTTCAAAATTCAGGACAGTTTTCCGGGTTACTTTTTAGACATTTTTTTACGTTTTCGTATTTCTTTTTAGAAAAGCAGTTGCAGTTGTACTCTCTCTGGCAGCCAGTTGACAGACATTTTATTCAAACCGCGAGTTCTTGTAGCGGTCAAACGAAATTTTTAAATTGTTTTTACTTTTCCAGTGCCATCTGCCGAGAGAGGGGAGAGAGATAGAGAGAGAGAGTGATTTGCTTGTTACATCACGGATATAATTTAAAAGACATGTATTAGGGTGGCACATATTTACAGAGACAATGATTGATCAGATGATCGACTAGATCGAGGAGATCAGATCTATCCGCCAGTCGCTTCTATTTCACTTGCTAACTGATCTACAGTTTCATTGATAAACGTTTGCTAGGAATCCTCCGTATTCGCATCTCCTTACAGCACTATCCTTAGACTACCTCTGCTGCTGTAGTGATCAAGTGTAACCTGTTCAGTCAAGACTACGACAGACTTATCAAGGGCCTTTGAGCAATGCCGTTAATGCCATTCCCGAAGTAGTCTCACTGCTTTGCCAGTTTTAAGGTTTCAAGACATTCGTAAATATTTCATGATCGTCCTGCAGGCACATAGGCCGTGCCACTGCACCAAGACTGCTCCGGCGAACGGGTATTTGATGCGGGGATCTGCGGAAGTCGGCGAAGAGGCGACCTCGTTTGCATTGGAAGGACCAAATCGAGGAAGCCCTGCAGCAGAAGCGTCTGGAAGGATGTATCGCGGCAGGCCGAAATCCATTAAGCGGGTTATTAAAGGCCAATTAAGTAAGTAGAGTAAGTACACTTTAGTTGGGTGTCAGATTTTTTACCGACACGCTACTAAGGGAGCTGCTTGATGAACGTGGAAAAGAACACCTTAAACTCATTCCATCCGAAGAACAGTGGAGTGGGATACGTGGAGGATGTGCAGTATGATGAGTTCGATTGAATTTGGTCAATAAGGGGACTGCGTTTACCCGTGACGTCAGAACGGACAGCTATAAGTGCTCAAGTGAGCTTTTGATATCAAAACTACCACTCCAAGCTAATCGTGGAAGATTACTAGTGACTCGTGAAGATTTTTGAAATCAAAGTGATTGCCTGTTGGACAACATGACTGTGATCATCATTAACGCTGTTCTTCATGCACATTCCGTGGGAATAAATTTTCACTGGAAACCCGAGCCACCCTAATAATACTCGCATGCATTTGTTATGAAGTCTGTGTAGTCTTTCTCACTTTCTCACTCACACTCTCACACTCTCCCTCTGTTCTGTTATTGTAACAATCTGTTGGTGTTTGCCAGTCCTTCCGCTCGTATATCACACATCCATTTGGNCTCTATCTGTTTCTGTTATTGTAACAATCTGTTGGTGTTTGCCAGTCCTTCCGCTAGTATATCACACATCCATTTGGGTTCTTTTTGTTTTCTGTACAAAATGGTTAACAGGATAAGGGGAGGAAAACGGTGTAGGTGTTGCATATCCTGTCGTTTTGAACAGCGATTTTATTATTATTTTGACCTGCAAAAACCCAACACAAAAAGGTGTAAATGTGTATATGCATGGGGGAGGGAGTAAGTGAGTGTCAGCTTATAACTGTTTCACTTGAGTGTTGTATATAAATGTTTGTGTATGTGTGTGGGTGTGTGAATGTATGAGTGTGTATGTCTAGTTAAGCCAAAGAGAATCAAAATATCATACGTGTTTATAGATGTTGTATGTATGTATGTATGTATGTATGTATGTATTGTTTATTAATGTGTATGTGTTAGTAAATGTAAATTGTGAATGTGTGTAAGTATAGGTCTAGGTGTATATATGTGTGTGGTGTAAATATATATTTTAAATGGTGTTGTGTTGATATGCGAATGTATGAAGGTGTCTGTTATTTGGTAAATAGTTCTGTAAGTGTTCATATGAAACAGTTATAAGCCAATACACAGACACATAAACTTATGCAGTTTTTTTTCTGTGTGTGTGTTTGTCTGTATATTAATGTTCGCTTATAAATAAAATGAAATTGTTTTTGCTTGTTCGGTTATTTGTTTGTTTGTCTGTAATGCAAACTGAATTTTACTGACAATGAAAGCCATTTTCATTCGATTTTTTTCAATTTCGTATCACAACTCCAAAGTATTGTGGGTGTGTACTGTGGTTGTTTTACGCTGGGATTTTCAAAGCCTATAATTAAACAAAATGACAGGATTGTTGGAAAAAAAAGAAACGTATTTGTTTGAAGGCGTTCTAAACAAATAAACAAAATAGGAGAATAAAGGATTAACATGGTTTGATTGCCGTTTCCCTCTCTTCTCTCTTTCTGCCTCTCTAATACAAGCAATGTTAGACCCGATATAGAGGGATTATCTGAGAAATATTCGGAAGAAATCATAGACTGAACTGTCAGTACGAATGGTTTATTTGCTGCCATGCAAAAATCTTTTATACTCTCCGGGGTACAGCAACAGCATTATCATCAACAACATAGATCTCATGGATTAATATGGTTTGATCTCACTCTCTCTCTCTCTCACTCTAACTCTCTCTCTCTCTCTCTTGGCAGCATTTATTATTTTAATGTAACTTAACGTTTAGTTAAGAGTCTCCATATTCTAGTAGGCAGTCTTTTGGTATATTAGACGAGATCTGGGGGTTCAAACTCAATCTCACACATTTCAAACAAAACGAAATATGAACAGAAAATATTTCTTTCGCCGAAATTTCTCTCAGCAGTCTTCTGGCAAAAACTCTGAGAGGAAAATAAAAATTGCCACGAAAAATTTCTTAAAAAATCTGTCGTTCGTAGTCGACTTTAAACTGTAGGTCCCTCGCCACTCGTGTATAAATTAACACACACAACATAAGTGGTGTGCGAAGCTAGATCTTAATCGTGTCTAAAGGCTTGTAATGATCAATTATTGTATGTATGCCTGCCTGTATGACCGCATTGTGATGAAAATGCTGTGGAGACTTCAAATGACTTCCTTTATTATGGGTTTCGTGGCATGAGGTATAAATGGGCGATGGGAAAACATATATCTAGGCTTAGAGAGCAGCAGATGGCCCAACGTCTTCTAAAAAATCAAGTGTACCCCTTATTTAAATCGAACTTAAGATCACGTCAACCAAATTGTCTTAATTAGTTTATCTACTCCGATAAAGGAGACTTCACTTTCGATGACTGTGTAGATGAGAGTATGATGTTGCAATTGTAAAAAATTTTATTAAAAAAATATAATTTTAAGAAATAAAATATATTTTCCAAATAGATATTTAGAAGTAAAATAACAACACATGCCACAAAACATAACCCAGCAAAAACTTGTGGAAAAAAAATTTTCTTTAAAAAAATTTTTTTTTTTAATAAAAAAAAAAAAAAAATTTAAAAAAGAAAGTTTTCCGTTCATGTCAAATCCAATCACAATTTAAAATGGGCATGTCGTGATAAAATGGTAATTCTGCAACTGCAATACACATCTAGAGTGAGTCTGCAGTATTAGAAAATTGCAGTGTCAAATGGTTTTTTCCTATTCGTTCGATACGCAACATTTACAGTAACAGAGCGAGTGGTGATAATGCCTACCCAGTAAGCTTTGCATTTGCACGTTCAGAATATCCAATTGTGCATGAGCTGTGGTAGCACGTAAGCACCAATGACCCACATGTCATTGCAATTCAGGCAAAACGAAGTTGGTATTCAACGACCTAAAGAGCTTGTCGTTGACAATGGCTGGTCAATGCCGATGTCTTTTTCAAAGAAATATGGCGCAATTACAACGCCTGCATAAAATTCACATCAAACAGTAGATCTGACATTAATTGGTATGGTTTCCAATACGACAATTTTGTTGGTTTTAGAATCCAGTCATCCTCAAATGGACCTCATTGCTGAATTTTGTTATTGTCAATAAAAATCAGGGTCTGTTGCCAACTACTCCAGATCCTATTTAGAAAAGACACGTCATTGCATATGGTCGTCTGTCTTCAGTTTTTAGAATCAATTGACGTTAAAAAATTTGTCAAGTTGTGGCTTGAAAAGGGTCAAGTCCATGTGATTGACGCTAAATCGATTGCCTAGAATTTTCCTTTATATTTCCACAGGCACAGGTGGTGCCTGTTTTCGGCAATTTTTCGTTTTGTCGGCTTACGGTTGCTGGACGATTCATTACTGTACCATTGGACTTGAATTTATACACGACAGTGCGAATAGTCATTTTGCCGGGACGATCGTAAACTCTCTGAGCACGCGGTGGAGTGTTGAACACAACCTCTATTGTGATAAAACTTTAATTACGATTTGGCAAAACAGAATGAACAGATGAACAATTTCGCAGACTTCAAGGAGATGGGCGTTATCGGCTACTTTTTTCCTTATTGGCTCTAATCACACGAGAACAATTGTGCTGGCATCAAATGATGGTTATAGGCAAGGGAGTGAACGAGTGATTCGAATTATTCATTAAAAATTTACAGTCTTAGTTATTATTGCATTTACAACAAAAGTAAAAAGACACACAAGCAAAAACACAGAGCAACAAACAGAGCAAACACACACCCATCTACGTGAGTATTGTAGTGTTTCATACGCAATTCATACTTATTTTGTGATTCATGGAGAGTAGAAATCAAAAACATCATGCGTAGTGTTAAGTGTATGAGTATGATAAGTACTTCAAACTTGGAATGTGAGTAGTATGAGTATGATATTCAAATAAGTATGAATGCCTATAAGTATCAGATATTGATGAGTATGATTCGAATCTAATTATCTTTTTTCGAATACTCATTGCTGACCTCTAATACGTATACATTTCATGTGAAACTCATATTCATTTTGTGTGATTTGAAAAGAACAAAAATTGTGCAACTAAAAATTGTTCTCGCATGATAAGAGACATTTTTGTTTGCTGGGTTCGGTATGGTTATATTTAAACAAAAAAAAAGGAAAAAAATTCTTAAACCAAAATAAATTAAATTTAAAAAGTTCTGACAAAAGGTTTCCTTTTTATTTTTGTTCAAAACAAAAATTTCAAAAGAAAAAATCAAAAAAATTTTTTTTAATTTTTTTTAAAGACGAAGAAAAAAAAAACCAAATTTAAGAATAAAATTAAATTAATTTAGATTTAAAAGTAGTTAAAAAAAGAAGAATTAAGAAAAACAAAAATATAAAAGTAATTCTAGCATAAATTTTGAAGAATAATGAATGATGGGTCATTAACAAACAATTCAGTAACAAAACGAACAAAAAAAAGAAAAATTTAACAAGAAAAAAGTTTCAGTTTTCTAGGTGAAGAATAACAAGGATAAAAATTAATAAATTAAAATAAAATAAAATAAAATAAAATAAAATAAAATAAAAATAAAAAAGAAAAACAAAAAATAAAAATTAAATTTTTTAGAAACAAATTGTAAAGACAACACTGAACTCACACAACCATAGAGACACCCTCTCTTTAAGGAATGAAAAAAAAAAACTCTCTTTAAAAAAGTTAGTAAAACTATAAAAATTTAAACAGAAAATCAAATACAAAAACAAAAACTTAATAATATATACACAGAAATAAAAACAACAAAAATTAAAAAGAAAATAAAATTTTAATAACAAACTTCACAGCAGACAACAACGAAACTTTTTATTAAATAAAAGAAAGGCAAATCAAAAAACCATCTAATAAATTTATACACACAAAAATAAAGAACAAAAAAATTAGAAAAAAAAGAAGAATAAAAAAAAATAGATAAGAAGGAAAGATAAACTTAATTATTTAAATCCAAATGCAAAGATAAAGTTGTATAGAAGGAATATAAAAAATAAAAAATAAAAAACAAAAAACAAAAACATTTCATATTAAAATAGGAAAATAAAATCAAATAAGAATTCAATAAAAACAAGGCAAAAAAAAGAGAAAAAAAGAGAGAAAAATGAAATGAAATTTTAGAAATAAAAAGTATTAGGAGGGTATCTGGCAAAGCAAAAAAAAAACAAAAAAAAAAAATAAAAAATAAAGATTCTAAATGTTTTAGTCTTAGTTTTAGTATATATTAATATATGAATTAAAAATGTAGCCTATATTATTACAATAATAATTATAAAAAATAAAAATTAAAAACAAAACAAATTAAAAATAAAAAAATAATGATTGTGAGTATAATAAAATATTAACAAAAAAGAAACTGAAAAAAAAATACAAAACAAACAAAACAAAACTGAGAGAAAAATATCAAAAGAAATATTCAACATAAATAAAGAAAGAATATGGAAAAAAAAAACAACAAAACAAAAACAAATCTAATTAAATTCGTTTTTATTGTTTATACAAGGGGAGGTCAACAGAAAGTGAAAATAAAAAAAAAAATGGTGCCTTCATGGCATTCAATACCTTCCTTTGAAAAGTCTCACTGTATTCACTTTACTTTTACTTAATTAGTCGTTAATAAACCCCGTTCATAGAATATTATGTATCACAACAACTGTGAACTGCATTCTAAACATGGTCCTTCCAACGCCTCTACATCGACGTTCGCTGAGGACATTTGATACATACTGAGGACTTGAAACTGGTATGATAGGCTTGATTTATCAGACCAACTCTTTTTGCTTGCTGTTGGACGTAATTACTTAATTGGGTATTATAGCTCTTCATTCAGGATTACGACCTAGTTTCTTATATCATCCGTGTTGTGTGTATTCATTACATCCATGAGTCTCGCGGTACTACGGTTTACATACCAATTCCATTGGCAGATTTTTAAGAAACTAAGAGAACATTTTTCTGGCGTAAGCTCTGGGAGACAGTTGCCGAAGAAATATTTTTTCATTTTTCGTTTTTTTCGTGGTGTCTTCTGGGCTGTTATTCGAACCACAGTCTCATGACTACTGAGCCAACATACTACCTACTAGAAAACAGCAACTTCCGGTGGTCTGCCCTCAATAGGAATTGCATTGTAAACTAGATTTCCTACAAATTGTCATAAAGAGATGCTTTCGTACATTCAATTAATAGGTGCAGGCTCCCACATAAAACTTTAGTTATCGCTGTTCGCTTCAGAACAACAATCAAACCTTCCCCTGCTAGGAACGCTGTATTCACGCTGAAGTTGTTGTTCCTGGCACTACCTATTAGTGGCCTCATATGGTTACACGCAACTCTCGTTCGATGCATCGTCATGGGTTCTTATCGTGACTACGAGGAACTTCTCTCAACATTCTGAATACCAGAAGTACTTAGGTGTGTCTGCAAATCCTTCTGCCTTTAAAGACCGCCTTACCCGACCCCCTCCAGTTTATTTGCCTTGACAGGTCCTGCATGCACTGACTCTGAGTCCTCCTCTTAATTGTAGTGTTTTCTCACAAAAGTGGTTGCTGATTTGCCGTTAAACACTCACTGAGTTTGCACGACACTAGTGTGGTCTCCTTTAAATCTCCATTTTCATCACAGAAGCCTTCTGGCTTCATAATGGCTTAATGGAAGCACTATGTGAGTAGAGGGGTAATGAGAGATCCGCAACGCTATAACCGTACATATGGTTGTTGGACAGTTGTCCTAAACAAGTTCCCTGTTTGTTTATCGACAAAAGATCGGCATTTACAGCAAAGCGTCTTAAAGTTCTAGTATATGCATTGCTACATAACTTTCCGGCACTTCCTCTAAAGGTACGTTAGAACAAGGTGGCGTCGATCCTGATCCTAAAAGGAAGAGGAACTCAGACAAGCTTGGTAATACCAATCACTATATTCAGCTAGCGAATCAAAACCTTTCCTGACGTAATCAAATCGTGACCAAATAATTCTTGCTTTAGAAATATCTCTTATATTAGAAGATGGATGGTCAGTACATAAGTGAAAAGTGACGGTCACTATGATTCTTATGACAACGACAGGTACTGTGAGATACATGAAGATAAATACATGTCTAAGTTCTCCCTTCCTTAGACACCCACACATCTTGCTCACGTAAGCCCATGTGATGAACACTGCAAAGTCTTTCGGCCAATGCTTAGCAAAGCGACCAATGCCCCGTAGAACCTCGCTATTTCGTGGCCATTAGTTTAAGGTATCGATGTATTCAAATCTCTTCTGTATCCATACAGTGAGCGCCAAAGGAAGATGTACAGTTAAAAAATTTAACAGTAATTTTTATATTTAAAATTGTTTCATGGCGGGGGGCGATTTTCTAAAATTGAAAAAATAAAATTACAAACAAAAATTTCATCAAATATTGGCAAAATTTTTTCGGGCACTCTCCTTAAGTGGTAAACGTTGAATTTTTATATTATAGTGTACAGTTTTTTTTTACGTTCACTGTGCGTGTCGAGCACGGAGTAGCAAATATTACTGCTAATCACACTTTGAACTCCATTCTGTTAAGGGCTTCAGAAGTGGGTGTAAGGATTAAAGACCTGACCAAGTCATGTGCGTACAAACACTTGCTTGACATTCAAGGTAAACTGATAATCTGCCATTGAATCTACGAAAGCTGTCTTAGTAGATCTTCAAACCCTATATTGGTTAGGATGCAGATGCAAGGCTTTCCAATATTTTATATCTTTTGCTGTCGTCCTTGGCTTACTCAAGTGCTTTCAACTTGGTAACCCTATTAAAAAATCATGGAAGAGATGAAAATATTTTGTTTTAGTGGGCTGGGATGTGTTGTCCTTCGAAAATGCTACGTGGATATAAAACCCCAGTAAAACATAGCCATTATCTGAGGGCAGACTGTAAAGGTATGTGTGATAAATATTAGGATTTTAAATGTATTTAAATGTATTTGTTGAATTTGATTGTAGTCACCAGCAGCAGCAGCAACAGCAGCAGCAGCGATAAATTTGATTTCATTTCTAATCCAATAATACTCTTCCCTTTAATACTCTTGAAATTTAATGGTTACCTTAGGCGGTTTGTATGTATATGGCGTGTATGTTATTTTGTTTTTTGGTTTTTTGAATTATTATTTAAAGGATTATTTAAAAACAATTTCTGTTTAGTTTATCCTTTTTATCCTTTTAAGCCAACAATATGAATTCGTAGCAATTTCCGCACCATTTACAACAACAACAAATATAAATGAAATCAATTGAAATCAATTGGAATACGATACAGTACAGCCACCACCACAGCAGTATTCTTTGTATCCTTTCTCTATGCATGCATACGTACGTACGTAGGTCACTGATAAGGATTATAAAATGCAATCACACATCGAAATAGATGAGGAACGATAAAAACGATAAAAAAAGGAAAAAAACATACAATTTCAATACAATTTAAATTGTTTTTTTTATTTTTTATTGAAAATGGAGAATAAAACACAAAAACAATGTACCGGTAGATCGTAGAACGGACCCTTTTATTAAAAAATTTTGTTCGAAATTATTTTATGGAACTTACAATGCCCGTTTGGTTTATAATGTGTGTGTGTGTAAGTATATCTGTATTGTTTGAGCTGGTGTTTGTATTTGTAAAGCTCTGTTGGATCATATTTTATCATTTTAATTTTAACATTTTAAGTGGTTTCATTGGTTATGGTCTTGGAATCATTTTTGTTGCTTTTTTGTTGTTGTTGTTGTTGTTTCCAGTTCATTTCCATTTCCATTTGCTGACCACAGTTATCAATTTAGTGTACCAATTTTGGTCTGTCTGGTCTGTCTGTCTGTCTGTGTGTAGAGGTGGTGCCATTTGTGCTGTGTATGTGTGTGCATTTAATTTCTATTGTGTGGCTTTTATTTCATTGTTTACACTACAGGCATTTGCAACAGGTATTGCTTAGGGCTGCCTTAAATTTGATGTCTGCCCAGTAGCACTGTGTGATTCTTTCCGGATAAATTATGGAGCAAGTAAAGGTAACTCTCGTATTGATTTCGGGCATAGGGATATCGTAAGAAATTTTGAAAGTTGAAACGTAGAAAGAACATCAACTTCATTAGCTTTATGCTACGCTTGATGAAGCATCAAGCATCAACTGCATTGCTTGATAAAACATTAAGCGCTAATTGCTATGCTTGGTAAAGCATCAATTATCAATTGCTACGCTTGATAAAGCAGCAATTATCAATTGCTACGCTTGATGAATCATTAAGCATCAACTTCTAGGCTTGATGAATCATTAGCCATCAACTTCTACGCTTGATGAAGCATCAAGCATCAACTGCATTGCTTGATAAAGTATTAAGCGTTAACTACTATGCTTGATAAAGCATCAATTATCAATTGCTACGCTTGATAAAGCATTAAGCATCAACTTCTACGCTTGATGAATCATTAAGCATCAACTGCTACGCTTGATGAAGTGATTGCCTGCATTTTTTGAATAGCATGGCCACGCAACAATCTATTGTGGTTCTT
>QOCX01003930.1:0-10900 GCA_005959815.1 Sarcophaga bullata | reverse complement strand
TTGCATAAAACATGACAAGTTTTTTATTCAATATCAATATATACATACATATATATGTTGTATTCGATATATATATATATGTATACATATGTTTGTTGGGAACACAGATACCAATATAAAATTTATGTGAACCCGTATATTTTCGTTTAAGATTAGGGGGCCAATTATATATTATAGATTTTCAAACATATTTATTTTATCTCTAGCCAAACAGTAATAATGCTTAATAACCATTTTCTAAATAGAAACCTAGCTAAAATATCTGAAATAAATTTAAGCTTAAAAATTTATGAAAATTAAATAAAACTATTAATGGAATGAAGAAATATACAGGAGTTCACAGGTTGTTTCAACCAGCACCACTGTGAGTTTGTATGCACTACGCATAGTTTGCTTAATTGCCAGATAAATACAAATACTCTAGAAATTCTTGTTGTTGTTTTGTTAAAAATATAAAATTAAAACTTAATGATCGACAATAAATATTTTCTTTTTTAAAATTTTGAATATTTTTTGAAATTGTAAATCTTTTAAATTAACAAGAGTTACAATGAGAATTCTTTAAAATTGTTTATACATCATAATAGAAATATTATTTATTTATTTATTTTATGATTTTTACGTCAAGATATCGTTTAAGTCATCATGATAACATATTCTAAAGAATAAATATTCATACAAATAAGCAAAAGAATACTTTGCAACTTGTATGCAAATAATATAATATTTTCAAATATTGTGAAATGGTCAAAACGAAACGGCTACACTTACAGTTTACAATTGAGTTACGCAAATTATTGATTTCGACATTTTTGAAATACATAACTGAACGCTTCTTCAACAAGTATGGGCATCATATGTGTATGCCTATGACAACCTTGGCTGTCATGCATAACTCAAAGAAATAAATAATAACATATACACTTTAATTCCACAATTACATACAAATATACAATGTATGTAAATAAATAAATGTTAAAACATATTATTATTATTAACTGAACAATTATACAGAAATAAAATAAATCTTAAGATATAACCAGAATTTGAACTTGAACTTTTAGGGGCATGATTAAATGTTAAATGTTTTTAATTGTCCAAGAGAATTACAAGCGAGATAAAAACACATATTTTTATTCGTGATTTCTATTATTTTCAATAATTTGATTAAAAATGTACAATTGAAAACTGTGGCTGTTCGTTCGTTGTGTTAACAAATGTTTAGAAAACAAACTATTCATGGCATTAATTAAAGGTGTAAACAATTTCAAGAGGATCCACTTGACTTTATGAATAGTACAATTGAATTGAATTATTGAATTAACAGTCGTTTAAAACAAAAACCCTCTTGGATCGAAAATATTATTTTCGATTTATGCAAAGCCATTTAAGTCCCTGTTTCTTTTGATAATTTTTTTTTCATTGTTTCTTCATTCGTTTTATCTCTTAACCGGCTTTAGTTAAAACGTCTAAAATTTATTTTAATAAATAAAATATTCCAAGAAACTGGTGGGTTGTTAAAAACTAATGTCTTTTATGGAATATACACTGAACACCAAAAGTAATCATACGCCAATATCTTTTAACAATTTTCTGAATTTTAAGCAATAATATGTAAAAACAAATTCTGTTTTTTTTAATAATGTATTAAATTATTTCTAATTTATTATAAAACAAAAGATTTTAATGTTTTTTCCACAAACTAAAGAAAAATAAGGAAAAGAAATGGCAAAAGTATAGGTACCCTTAAAAAAACTCCAAGTAATTTTAAAATTCATAGGCCTTATATATTAAAATGTCATACCCAATAGTTAGTAGGATATCTCTAAAGGTCAAGCACTTCATTTAACCTATTTGGAATACAATGTGCCAGTATTTTATTGTGTTTTCTGCTTATATTTGCCGCTATTAACTCTTAAGCAATTTTTTCAATTGACTTGTTGTGTCAGGTTTGTTGACCGTTCTTCCAAATGATCTCCTAAATACTCCCTTAGAGTCATATCGAGACTTGGTGCAAGCATATTAAGCCTGCACCTTCACATTATCTGCAGTATTATTGCGTCCATGGACTTGTGCGAAGTAATATCCACTAAGAATTCTTAATACTTCAAACTTTATTCATTATTTCCTCATAAATTACCAATAAATTCCAAACTGCCCACATCTGGTGCCGGTATCAAAAATTGCTACAACATATTGGGGTACCTACACTTTTGTTGTTGACTGTATGTATGTAAATAATGGTAAGAGACATAATATAATATCGATATATTAATACATGTTATTAGATGTTTATTTATGATTGCATAAATAAAATAAATTTAACGATTTGTTTTTATGATATTTAAATTCTATACGTACGCCATTCTCAAACCATTTCGTAATTCCTGCTAATTTGAAGACTGAAAAGTGCTCATTTTATTCTTTATTATTCCTCAGAGTTTTTTTCATAAGGCTATGGCATTAGTAACGTTTGATTTTCCTAAAATCATTGTCTTGTACAAATTATACCCCAACAGCAAAGGCAGCATATTGCTGTATGAAATATTCAGCGTTAATCTTTTCTTTTTAATCCTATTCATTTTTAATTGTCTTTTAAATTTATTCTACAGACTTTAGGTCATTAGCTTTTTTTTTGGTGAATGACGTAAATAAAGTTTTGCATTTGATCCGGACAATTAAATCATCGTTTCGGCAGCTTAAGCAAAAATTTTTTAATAAATATTCAAATTTTAGTCACTATTAACTAAGCATTAGCAAAAGAAAATATAATTCAAGAGCTGACACCGTAACTAAGGCTGAACACCTACAGCTTCACATCACATCAGTTTAGCAGGAAGACAGACTGTCTCCAACTTGGAACTAAAAGGCTTTTACTCGGTTTAACATCATATACAAGATTCTGACAGTCATAAAAATAAAAACAAAAACAAAATCTGTCCAATATAACAGTCTATTGATTAGCTTACTCTCTTGTATCTACTCCAAATTCTATTATCCTTAGATTTCACAAAAACCTTGGAAAACATTGGAAACGCGTAGCTTTCAAAATAATTAGAATCATCAAAGTTCTTTACAACAGAAGTGCCAGCCAAATATTTAAAAACAATTTTGGAGTAAAACAAGAATGTCTTCCATTATCTTAATTTGAACGTTTTGGATGCTATTATGAATGAAGTCTATTCAAAAGAAGAATAAAATATATCGATAGTTTATACGAATCATATTTGCATTTGATTCTATCACATATGTTGGATTTGAAATAAAGACCAAGAATACCAAAGCCATGAGGTCAAATAACATTTGCTTAGAAAAAGACTCCGTTACAAACCCAACCAGTGAAATACGTATAAAATTTTACTACTTAGGCAGTATAGAGACAACAAAAGACGGCACAGAAATAGCCGCAGACAACAGGTTCCACACAGCGATTGCAAATGAGAATTTCCCGAAGATTAAATTTAGCTGGTATTGTAACGCAATCAAATTCATACTCAATACATCAGCAAAACGTATAACTAAACTTAACTAAAGAGGATTACAAACTAAAGCAAATCTATCGAAGAAAATGGTCATACCATCAGTGGCAGGCCCCTAGTATAAACACCGATGGCGATAAGGTTTCTCAAGAATCTGCGGTCGATTAAAGAACTCCAAGATATAGAATGGCATGAGATGGCACAAAAGCAATATTCAGATACTTTGTGGTAGCATTACAATGCACTGTCATTAATCAAGGGTAGCGATAACCAAAATTACTGAACATTTGATTATTTTTTACGCTACAAATGATTAAGTTAAGGCTCATCTCAAAATTCATTTACCATCAGACATTTTTTTTGCATATTTTTTTGCCAAAACTAAACCAAACCAAACAAAACCAATTCAATTTAGCATTATATTCTGTTGCGTGGCGCATAAGACACGCTTGATTAGATTTAAGTACACGAAATCATTATTTTGTTCTTTAAGAGCAAAAAATCTTGATGACCTCAAACCAGAATTGAGGATTATGTCAAATTAGATAATTGGTATGGATATCATGAAAAATACAGTGGTAATAAGAAGTGAGAAAAATACACGTAAATTAACTAAAAATTAAAATTTGTGTCTTAAAAGTAAAACTTTCAAAAATTCAGAAAAAGCTTGTTTGTGTTGTGAAACAGACAGATTTGACACCGACATTGACCTTGTAAAAGAGCATAATCATTATCATTGCCGCCATCATAATCATTTTTTTTTTTAGATTTTACGTTGTTTAAACAAAATTTGGCATCACCATCAATAACGATAACCAACGATGTTTATGATGATCGACAAAACATATTCCATATTAAAGATTTTGGCAATTATGATCATTCATAAAAGATTAAAATTTGATTGTTTTCTTGAAAAGAATTTTTTACATTTCTTCATTTATTGTAAACCGGTTTAAGGAAATCTCAAATCTAACAAAAATATTTTAAATTATTAAAAAAACAAAATTTATTTTAATCTCAAAACTAAATTAATTAAAAAAAAATTGACATCACCACCATTGCTTAACTAAATCAAGTTTAACCAGCTACTGATTTCAAGGATCCAGGGCTCAATTGATTGTTTCTGATATTGTAATGAGCCTTGTAACCATCCTTATCGGCAGTGTACATAGTAATGGTTTCAGTATCAGTCTTATCATCGTAAACCGTGTAGCTACCCATGACAACTAATTGTTCTTCGGGTGTTCCAGGATTAACAACCATACCGACTTCTTCACGTTTGCTGCCATTGGGTTCTTCTAAGCTGATAAGCAAATAATAATATGTGATATTAAATATCTCCTCACATTTAAAGTTTGCATTCAATGTTTTGTTACTTACTTTAGACGATAACCTTCTTTGGTGGGTAAGAGTTGGTATTTTTCTTGCAAAATTTTGGAATGAAAAAGGCATCCAATAAGCCAGCGGATGCACTGGTGGATAATACGGCCACAACGGCGAACAGAAGGACCTAGAAAAAAGAAAAATTACGTTTTAATGAAATTAAATCCTACAAGCATTGGAATTCGCTTTAAATGTGGCTTGATTTCGACAATTTCAATTTGTAATAGGTATTTCATTTGTAAGCCGTTCTGTCAATATTCATTTAATCAACAATTAAACAAAAAAAGTAATCAGTAATCAGTCATTGATTTATAGGAAAAGACATTTTTTTTGCTGCGGGTTAAAAATGCTAAATTTAATCGTCTACAAGTCGTATCCATTTAGTAGCGAATTTTCTGTATGATGACAGGTAAAATGAAGACATCATCTCTTCATCTGAAAACTTTGGATTCTACAGTACAATTTAGATTACATTCACACACAGTGAATTAATATTTTATAAGCAATTACTTTGCGTTCCAAGAAACATAGGTTTTGAACAAAGGGTTTCAAGTAGTTTTGGTTACAGAGGTAGGCAACCTTGCTTATTGAGCTCTGCTACTTGTCAAGACGTATGGGTCGGTGCCTGATTTTCTTATGATGTTTCTTATATGATGTTTCTTCCTTAACTTCTTCATTTGTAATGGGTTGATCTATATCCATAATTTTTAATCTTTAAAAAGTTTAAAATTGTATTGAGTTGCATATAAAAATTTAAGAAAACATTTATACAGTATTAGGTCATGGAATATCAATTGAATTTGGATTCATTGAGTTCTGCTACTTCTCAAAAAGGTGCCTGAACTTGCAATGATGTTTCTTAACTTCTTCATTTGTATTGGGTTGAAGCTCCATAATTTTTAAAATCTTTAAAAAAAACTTGATATTATGTGGAATTATAAAAATTTAAGATAACATTTTCACAATATTAGGTCACGGAATTTGAATTAAATTTGGATTATAACCATGAAATTTGTAGTGTAAAAAGTTTTTAACAAAATTATGCCAATTTATGTTTATTACAATTCAATTTATAAACACATTTTCATTTTCACACCATCCACCATAATATTGTTTTGGCTTATTAAGGACTTATTAGGTCGTAATGTTGACTTTAGAACTTCCTGGTATTGAACTCTCAGAATATTTTTTTTTATAACACAATACGTCATATTTTTTCAAGTTTAAATAATCTTGATATCCTTTTTTAGGTTCTTTAAGTTCATTTTAAATCCTTAAGTTGTTATATGATGCTTTTATCCTTTTGTAGCTTTTTTTTACATTTTCATTACTCGGTAATTGAATTTAATATTCACGAAATGTACGTAATATTGTAAGCGTTTTCTATCACTTTACATTGAATTAAAGTTTATTCTTTATTTTCTTAAATATTTTTTGCTTTATTATTTCTTTTGTTAGTTTTGTTTTTATTAATTGTTGTTTCCAAACGACTCACCAATTTAGCAGATACCATTTTGTAAATAATATAAGTGAGGAGATTAGATCTCAAAGACGACTGAAGTCAACAGAAAGTCTGAATTTAACACAATGGTTACGCTGGAGATAGTTTCTGGTGTTGGTAGTTTGATTTGTTAAAAACTCTTAAAAACTACGATTGGAAATATGAAAGAAACTTTTGCACAGATTCTTTTTAATTTTGTTTATTTTTCATTATCATTTATTATAATTTAAGTGTGTGTTTTTGGTTGTTTTGTTTTTCTTTGTTTCAATCTCACTGTCATTAACTAATGTTATAATATCCAACTACAGATGAAACCGGTCCAAAACACTTTGCATATACCATATTGAACTTATGGCCAACATAGTTCAAATATGTTTTTGCCTACGTTAAACTGTATTAGTATGTGTGTTTTTATTATTAATTTTTTCTTTGATTAACGAAATAATATTAAAAATTACTCAGTTTGTTTTTATAACGAAAATTAAAACTCAGAAAAATTCTCAAAAATTCAAAAACCATAGAAAATTAATAACAAAATCACAGACTAATAAGAAAAGTATGCGGATTTTGAAATGTAGAAATTCATAATTAAAACATCATAACAATTTGTTTTCCGTTTTGTAAATCTTTTTAAAGAAATCTTTCGTTAAACTGCTATTGTCTATGTAGTTTGATTTATAAGGTATTTCCCCATTTGTAAGCTGTCATTCACATTAAACAGGCTCTTATCAGATAGAGCTTATTTTTAAATTCAAATTGAATACATATTGTTAATTATAATTTATCATATTTAATAATTTAATTCTGCTAAAATGAGGTTAACTTTTCAATGACATTTGCTGTTTTATTATTATTTAAGAGGAAAAAAATATATACACTATCCTCTAGCCTATCCTATATATACATACATAAAGTCATACGTTGTATCCGCTAGTTGTAGAATCTATAGGTTATCGTAAAATCCGGACAACAAAAGAGCTTTTTCATGGTAATTAGTTACTCGCAGTGTTTTTTTCAGATTTCCGTTAACGGTTTTTTATATTTTAAAATGTAGAGCTAGGTCTCGCATCTGCATTTTCTCGCATAACACTAATTCCGCGTAACATCCGCGGATATTCAATCACAATAAATTTATAATATTGCGTAATTTTAACGGCATTTTCTTGCAACTCCATAGCATTAAGATCCACGTCCTCAACCATTGACATAACAAAAGGTTTTCGTAGTTCGATTACCACTACTTTCCATTCGAATGGACATTCAAAATCCATTCGGTATTGATTTGCTAACCTTTGGACTTCTGTTCTTATACTAATGCAAACTTAAGTCATAAATTTGTGTAAATTTTAAACGGCGGTGTTGGCAATTACTCAAAACTGCTATGTCTGCTGCCTAGCTTTTAATCATCTCAAATATTTCAGTTTAAAGCCTTAAAGAGAATGCGATTTTTAGTATATCATGTTAAGCCAGTCTAAGTTCTGAAAAATTCGTTTATTTTTGCAAATCTGGTATATCAGATTTATAACGACAATCGATTTGAATTTCTAGAGCAAATCTTATGTTGAAGAAAAAAACCTCGAACTTGAATGATCTTGTAGTATATTGAGACGTCTTGTCAAAGTTAAGTACTTTATTATCACAGATTTTTGTAATAAAAATTTAGTATTAACCTTGATTTTGAACGTTTGATTTTCGTTAAATCAATAATTTTTGAGAGACTTAAGAAAAGACGTAAGACGTAGTAGTACAAGATCATGTAATTTACTCCGTTATAAGCATGTGAGGAATAAAACTAGAAGTGATAAATTCCAAGAAACTGGTATAAAAGCATTAAAATTTAATTAACACGGTGTTGGATTTTTAAATGATTCTTTTTTATTGGTGATATCCATATTCATGATATAAATACATTTTTGCATATTAATTATTTTCTAACAAAAATTTAAAAACTGTAGTTAAGCAAGGTAATAAAGGAGAAATTTTTACATAAAATATCGCATGCGATAAAATTTTGTAAATTAGTGAATAACTGATACAAAATTTAAGAGATTTTTTGTTTTTATCAGTTAATTATTTTGATTTAATTTTAAGCTTTCTGACGTGGTGATATTATATTGAAGGTTAATGCGTGTGGACTCTTAAAACAATTTTTCAACATATTTTTGCAAAATTTTAAATATTATATTTGAACTCAGTTGAACTATTATATTGAACACAAATATGTAGAATACAATGTTTTTCTGTAGTTTGTTTTAGACAGAAAGAGTTGATTCATAAAACTGAAACAAAGCAAAGGACAAACACAAAAAAATTATAACAAGGTTGAAATGCTTTATGACAAGTTCTATGCTTGTTTATTTAGTCCTTGTTAGTTATTTAAAGTGCAAACAAAATACCAAGAAAACATACTGCATAATTCAAGGTATTAAAAGAGTTTTTAGGCCATTACAGGCATCTCTACAATATGTTTCTATTTTAAGTTGATTAACCTTTTTCTATCAATACCAAATATGCTTGCGATTGAGTAACGCGGACATAAAATTTAATATTTTTTTCTCACGATTTTCGTTTGAATGAAAGTCAATTAATTTCTGACAATAATGAATGATATGAAAGGAATTTATCATGATGTTTGCATAAATACGAGTAACATTTTTATTTATCAGAATTAAAGATAAAGTAATTTCCTGAAAAGTATTTTCCATAAGACATAATTTCTAAACCTATTATCTAAACCCATTATCTATTCATAATTAAATGCACAAATAAAAGAAATAAGTGTTCAATGTCAACCATGACAGTAACTTATTAGCATAGCACTTTTACTTTTAAAAACCTTTAATTATAGGATTTGGAACTATTTTTGTTTTTAAATGTTATCTTTATTACGTATACTAAAGTTATCGCGTGAATAAACAAAAATATTTAATTTTTGCTAATAATTTTTGTTTTTGCTGGTTTTTGTAGGTTTCACGAGCATCCTAAAGCAATTTAACTTCACAAATATTTAAGTTCCTAATAAATTAATTGAAGTTATAAAATATGTTTCGAAGCTGTAAACATAGTTTCCGTTTTAAAACCATCTATTTTCATACATACAGTGAGCGTCAAAAGAAACTGTACATTAAAATAAATATACATTAATAAATTATCGTTATTTCCTTTTTTCTAATTGATTCATTGTCAGTTTATAAAATTAAAAAAAAAATACAAAAAATTTTAAATTTTTTCGGCCACGCTCCTTAAGTGGCAGAAGTTCAGTTTGGTGATTGTTAGAATTTTATCCATTGTGTACAGGTAGAAGTCGCCGTAGTCTAGTAGATAGTGTGTTGGCTTATGAGACATTAGGCCACGGTTCAAACCCCAGGTCGGACTTCTCAAATAAAACGTAACATGAAAAAATATTTCTTCGGCGAGTTTCTCCCGAAGAGTAAATAAAACTGGCATAAAAAGTTTCTCTAAAATCTGTCGTTTAAACTGAAGGTACCAACACTCATGTATAAAATTAACATATGTGGTGTGGGAAGTTCGCTTGTAAGGAAGTAGAATCGTGATAGTGTTGTACGCTATTAAGCAAAAACTACTGACATTCATCAGCAAGCGCCTGAGTGTTTTATACAGGATATGCTGGTGCAACATTAGCAGCAACACGCCCCATGGAACTAAACTAACAAGGATTCTATACTGAATCAAATTAACTGAAGAAAAGCGGTGAATCATCTATTCCACCCGAAGGACTTCGAATAGTATAAAAAGATGGACCCAAAAATCTGTAGCTAACCATAGAACACCTGAAGAAAAATAATTCTCCAACATACATGACAACGTGAACTGACATGGGAAGCTGCTAAAACAACAGCAACAATGGAGATGCTATGCTGAAATCATATGTAACTAAAGCAACATTTGTTTGATATCTTCTGTGCTTTAAATGATTAAGTTACGACCACCTCAAAATATCTTTGCCACCAAAATTTTTTCTTGCATTATTGCCAAACTAAGTCAAATCAAGCAAAACCATCATTTTCATTTAACATTACTCACTGTTAAGTGGCATGTAATACACGCTTGATTGGAATTAAAATACACGAATATTCATATTTTCGTTCTTAAAGAGCAAAAAAACTTGACGGCCTCAAGTCAGAATTGGGGATTATGTCAATTTAATTAAAGTGGTGTGAATATGAACAAAAAAAATACAGTGGTAATAAATGCTACAAATGAATACCAAAAAAAAATTGTTATGTTTTATAGGACACCAGACATTTGTTTTAAAAAATGTGAATTATTTTGTGCACAAAAAATATATAAAAATTTATAACTTGATTTCACTATAACATTGATCCTGTAAAAGAGCATAAACATCATCATCATCATCATCATCATCATCATTATCATCATCAACATCACCGGTATTAAAAACATATTTTTTAGACATTACGTTGTTTAAACCAACAAACTTTTGGCATGATCATAAATAATGATAATGATGATAATGGTCTATGAAACATGTCCAACATTAAATATTTACTATTTA
>QOCX01003929.1:0-16061 GCA_005959815.1 Sarcophaga bullata | reverse complement strand
CTTAAAATTTTACTTGAAAGAAGTTATTGCAATTGAAGAGAAACTTATTTGAGTCTTTAATTAAATTAAAGGCAGCAGATTTAGAGATTGTTGGCAATAATTGGGATTTTAGTTGCTATGAATGAATTTAGAATTTAGAGAAATTTAAGTGTATACAGAGAAAGCTTATGGGTTATACTATCAGAGGAAATAAATATATTAAGGCATCTTAGGAGTCATAGAAAAGGGTTTGATAAAGTTTTTATAAAATTTCGGACATAACTCGAGTATGATAAGTAAATATATTCTGATCCATCAGATAAGTTTAAGACAATGATTTAGTTTCTAGTTCCTCACTGCACGTAGATACGTAATTGGTCATTACAAACCTTCAGTCAGGATTACGGTCTAATTTCTTACATCACTTATTTTGTGTGTGTTAATTTTATACATGAGTGGCGCGACGTACAGTTTAAGATCGATTCCGAACGACATATTTTCGAAAAACTTTTTCATGGGAACTTTTATTTACTCTCAGAAATCTGGTGTGAGGAAGATGTCTGGCCTGAACTTTGAACCGACGCCTCACGTCAAATAAGTCAACACACTACCTCCTAAACTACTGCAACTCCATCACACATTATTATGTGTATTAATCTATCGCCCTGAGTGGTTGGGACCTAAAGTTTTCTGCATCATCTAAAGTTCCGTGCATTAATTTTTAATCCTGAGTACGGGGTTCTAAAGTTTAACGTCTTTTCTAAACGCTAGAAAACCTTCTTCTTTATCAGAACGATGAAACTGCAAAGAGGAGGCTTCAAAATTACCATTCTTTTAATATATTTTGCCTTTAAGGATTTTAGAACTGAGATATGAATTTAGAGCTTTCACTACACAGACTACCCCACTGTACTACAACAGCATTCCTAAATTTTTTTATTTCGTTCAAAAATTTGATTTCTCGGGGTTTCAAGAGATCGGGGTTGTTAGACAATTTCGTTTTGAGAGCGAAATCTGTTGAGCCATTTCTTTAAGTTTGGAAACAAGAAATAGCTCTTCAAGTAATAATGTGGTTGAGGAATTAATTCGCAGCAGATTTTAGTATTTTTAACCAGTTTTTTGCAATTCTACCCGAAATTAGGCGGTAGTCTGGTGTCAGTAGCTAACAAGCACAAGCTGATTGAAGAAGATTTTAACTCACCCTTCAGATTTGGTTGATGGTACTGTGAAGGAATTTAGATTATTTAGGTTAGGTTGGAATGGTGGCGCAGCGCGGAGCACTGTACGTACAGTTTCACGCCTTCGCTCAGAGACCTATGGCCCATTGTGGCCCTTCATCTAGAAAATAATGAAGAAAGAGGAAGCGAATCTATTATGATACGATAAGTTATTTTTGTAAAAATTTCCTCTGGCCCATTATAAAACCCACTATCATAGATCCTCACGTTTTCAGTCCTTCAGATCTTCCAGTTCCACAACGAATCAACTACCTAGCTCTGGCATCAAAAATGAACCACAATTCCTTATAAAGCTTACAGAAATCATCTGTAATCATATATCCAAATGGACAATGCTTGCTTAGTATTCCAATAATAGTTCTCACCTCATGCCTACTCACGCATATTGCCTACTCATATATAGGATTAGTTCAGTTTTTATTGGATTGAGCTTTGGCCAAAATGCTATGCAAACCTACGTCCGTTCTACATCTCCGCGCATGGTTAACGAGTGAATAGAATTTTTCTCACCCTTCCAAAAAACAAAAGCTTATTGGTGTAATTACCGACTTTCGTCTAGTAAAGATTTCACAAACTGAACCTGTCCTTGCCAATTTATCAGAAACTTCGTTGTCATTAACGTTGCGATGACATAATAGTCTGACATAAGGTTGCTTTGCAGTCTAAAGTACAAAATAGTTAACCAAGTCAGTATGAAAACAGTATGGCCAACAGTCGCAATTATCAAATTGTTAAACCAAAGAAAAGTCAACATTTAGATTAAAATACAGAAAAAAAAAAGAACTACAAAGTATCTAAAGTGGCAACACAGCGGTAGTACATGAGAAAAGTTTTGAATCCCATGGCAAATAGGCATTATTTTGTCCAATTTATTTTGCATAGTTTTTGAATGCGCAACGAATTTAAAAGAAATTCAAACTATTCCTTCAATTAAGGGAAAAAATTGTTTTCGTTATCGCTTGAATAGGAAAAAAACAGAAGAGAAATTGTATCCCAAATTACACATGCATTTAGAAAAAAAAAGCGAAAAGAAATTCCTTTTTTCAGCAAATGAGTGTGAGTTTTATAGACATTTTCTGTTATCTTAACAACTTTTTGCCACATTTAAACTTTTGAGCACATTTTCTATAAAATGCACACACACTCATACATTTTCACACACATTGACACAAATGGTATAAAATTGTCAGAGAAATTTTCTCAATTTGTTAGCATTGTATTGTCAAAATGAGCAAAAGACTGTTTGTGTGTGTGTGTGTTGTATATATGTGTGTGTGTGAATGTGTGCTTGTGAGTGATGCAAGAATGTAAGTGTGAATATTTTGAAATAATGTGTTGTGCAATCAGTTGGAAAACTATTTCTAACCAAACAATCCACCAAGCCAGCTAACCAACCAGCCAACCATCCAGTCAAGACCATCACAGACTCTGACATTAACATCCAATAACAACGGACTGACTAACTTGAAACAACTAGACGTGAAACCAACAACAGCAAAAACTAGAAAAAAAAGAAACTATTTCACTGTGTAGACAATCGGTACGAACGAAATGAGAGACGTACTAAATGTTTAAGTGAATCAATGAATGAATGAATATTTGAATGAACGAAAGAATGAATGAATGAATGAATGAATGAATGAATGAATGAATGTAAATTGAGAATATATAAACGGTTGTGTGAATGAGGGCAGTTTAAATGCAATTGTTTAAAAAGTAGTATCGTTTTAGCCTGTTTAGATAAGAAAATGATGCTGGTTTACCATCATGACCACAGTCATTGCCGTCGTCATCATCATCATCATCATCATCATCATTATCATTTTTACTATCGTTGTTGTCAATATCGTAATTATTTGTGGCAACAAAACGAAAGTAGACAGTACTGTTGACTGTTTGGTTAGACAAATATGAGCTTTAGTTTGCCTTAAAGAACGACTTAGAATATCTGAAAACAGAAATTGCATTTTTTGGTGTGATTTTAAAGAAATTTAAATTGTAAAGGAAAGGAGTACTCACGGAAGATAATGAGAATTATCAGAGCTATTCACGAGGATGCAAAACTCTCCATTCTTTACAATGTCAATATAAGTACCATTTCACACAAATGCTGCAGTAGAACAAGGAGGCCTCTACTTACCTCAATTATTCATTATTTGTGCTGGATGATATCATGAGCGAAATCTATTCTGATAGAAGAACTAGAGATCTCACAAATGCTGGAGAAGAACAAGGAGGCTCAAATTACCTCAGCTATTCACCATTGTGTTGGATGAAATCTATTCTGATAGAATAAGAATAACATGGAGCCTCTTACGCCAACTAGAGATCTCACAAATGCTAGAGTAAAACAAGGATGCTCCTATTACCTCAGCTATTCATCATTGTGCTGGATGATATCATGAGCGAAATCTATTCTGATAGAAGAAGATCTTGTATTATGCAAATGATATTTGTCTACTACTTGCCCAAAGTCTCCAATATGCAAACAAAGCTAAATGACTTGACATATTAGCGTGAAATGTTGGGCTTGAGATAAATATCATGAAAACCAAAGCCATAAGAAGTATTAACGTAAGCACCGACAACATCCTGCTACAAGGCTATCCAGATGAATGCGCAGATAGCTTCTGCTATCAAGGCAGTATAGTGACTACAAATAGCAGCGCATAAACAAACGTAATGAATAAACGGCTTTCAATTGCCTACAGCCAATATGGAGAAGCTTATAAATATTCAAACGAATCAAGCAGAAAATATTCATCGCATGTGTGAAATCGACCTGAAACCTGAAACCTTATTAGTTCGAACACTATCACTCAAAAACTACAGGAATTCATTAAAATGTTCCTTAGGATCATGTGCAAAATTTTCTGGCCCCTAATAACATCAGCAACAGGGATCTCTGGAACCTTACCAACCAGGAACCTATAAGAATGCAAACAAAACGAAGGAAGTAGAGAATGATCGGCCATACTAACAGAAAGATAGCTGATAGGTGTACCAGAGTGGCCCTTGATTGAAAATCCTCAAGCTCAAGAGCCGTCCAGAAGGTCGGCCACCGAACAATCTGAAGGTGCTTCATACTCTAAGATCTAAGATACTCTATCCTTTAACTTCAATTCCCAGGTCCAACAAAACGAAATATGCAAAAAATATAACTTCGGGCGGCTGCCTCCTCAGCCAGATTATGGCACAAACACTGAAGAATAAATAATTTCTATGAAAAGCTCTTCAAAAATTTGCCGCTCGGGAGTCGAGTATATACTGTAGGTCCTGCAGTCATGTATAAAAACTATCATACACAACATAAGTGGTGTGATAAGCTAGTTTGCAATCCTAACTGACGAATTGTATATGACAAATTATGTATGTATTGTTTTGATAGAATTATTGGCAGTACCTTGTGGTAGCTTTTTTTACTCATTTTTTTTTTCAATTCCTATGAATTTTTTCGTTAAAGAAAAAATTGTTTCCTAGTCAGTGTTGCGCGATCAATATTTAATATTTAAATGAAAACAAATTTCGTATTTCCCTTTTGCAATAAATCACAAACAATACACAACAAAAAATTGTACATTTCATCGAGAAATGTTTTATTATCAGAAAATAAACTAAAAAAAACATGAAAATTCAAAAAATTATTCAAATTTTTTTGCTTGATTCTCTCGTTATTTTTTTAACATTTTTTTTACGAAATTTATTTATGCACACATAAGCAAGTAACAATCTAAGGGAAATTTGGCTACAAGTTTCAACAAGAAAATTTATCAAAATCGGTATAAGAAATTAAGTGAGTGTGTGAAGTGGAGGGGTCAAAACAAAGACAAACTAAAAGATATAAGAAAAGATCATAATTTTTGTGGATCTGGATTTTTTTCTTCCATTTCTGGAGCCCTAGGCAATCCAGTATGTAGTCATGCATTGATTTATACATTCACTCATTATGTTTTCATTCCTTTTTTATTTCATTTCTTGCATTTCCACATATTCAAGTACAACTAGAGAAGAATTAGAAGATTAAATATAGAAAAAAAAGTAAAACCCCTTATTTTATGCTTGATGTTAAGCATCTTTAAGTAAAAATATTACATGATTTTATAAATATTTATAATAAATGATTACAAACATACATATTATATTTCATATTCATATTCATATGAATTTAACATGGCTATGAGACATGTTTGCATGCATGACCACTAATACCCTTTTCATGAATATAATTTATTTTTCTTGGAAATTATTAAATTTACAATTTTATTGTTAGAAAAATGATTTACAATCTTATTTAATATTCATTATTCATTAGATGTTGAACCATCAAATATAAGAAATGTACTTATGTAAGTATGTATGTATGTATGTATGAATATGAAATGAATTCTATGAAAAGATTTTTATTTATGCTGTTTTCTGAAGTTAATACAAGTCTGGTTAAAAAATATGCGTACAGAGAGGATAATTTCTAAAATTAGTTGAAGACGAAATTAGAAACAGTTGGGGATTTTTGGCCTTATTTTGACGAACTTTTTGAACGAATACAACGAATTCTGTGCCAATTTTTAGGATTCTTTAACTCGCTCTTCATGCAGTGTTTATTAAATTAAGTTCAATGTCGAATTATTATTGTAGCACTACATTGTTGCTTCCAATTGAAAATTATTAAATACCAGCAGATTTCAAGATTTCAAATACGATGATGGAATTTTGATCAATTTGAATTCCGAATTGTTGTCACACTTCCGTGATTCTTCCAAAAACAAAATTTATTCTTGAACATAGTGCCGTTATAAACCATTTCTAAGGGAACTATCATCAAGCAGTTTTTTATTTCCAATGGATCAGTCACACGTATTTATAACAAGCATGGAGTTAAAATACCATAGCTATTGAATATTGGAAGTTTTCATAGTCTAATGGGTAGTGTGTTGGCTTTTAGACGTTACGCCACGGTTTCAACCCCAGGTCAGATATCTCTAACAAAACGAAATATGGAACTATATTGCTTATATTTCTTCGGTACTTCCTGTTCGCAGTCTTCTAACAAAAAAAAACTTCTAAGAGTTAATAAAAGTGCCATGAAAAGCTTCTCAAAAATCTGTATTTCAGAGTCGTCATGTATAAAACTAACATCCATGACATAAGTGGCGAGAAACTAGTTTGTAATCCTGTCTGAAGGATGTATTGGCAATTATGTATTGAATATTTATTCCAATAAAGATATGGGTGTAACTCTTCCATGATTTACTTTCGAAATGATTTCATAAGTGGACTAGTTTTCAAAGAGAGCTCCATGGGATATGATCAAGTAAATAAGAAATTAATCGCATTGTCACCGACTCCAATGAAACGCTCTACAGAGTATTGAGTATTCCATTCAAAGTTTTTGAAAAGTTGAAGGTCTATTGATATATCTGGTCAGAAAACAATGTATCGATATGCCTTGAGTGCTGAACTTTGTGTTTTGATTGAAATTGGTGTTCTTGTTGCGGTTTTGGCTTTTTAACTCTCCCGTTTAAGACTAAAAGTCTCTTGTATTCACTTGTATTTATGCCACATAATGCTTCAATGAAAAACGTTTATTGTTTTGACACTTGACTTGAAAAAGTTATGCCTATGTTTCAAGCATCTTGTTTAAATCCTTAACAATTTGCCATTTTCCATGTAGTTTTTAATTTTCGAAGATTCTCTTTTCTCTATTAAGGTGTTGGAGTGTCCGTTTTGAACTTCACATTACAGCTGCTTTGTCCAGAGCAAAGATTAAGCTTTTTGTTCTCCAATTATAGGCTATTTTTGTAGGCTTATTTCCATTATCGATGTATTTTAACGATAGGAAACATCAACCTAAATAAATTGTCTTTCTAAGTGGAACTTATATTGTAGGTTTTTACGTAATTAAATTGAACGTGCCATGGTACATACTTCCAATAATAATACTTAATTTACATGCATGAACATTTGTAATTGTTCTAGTGCGAAATATTATGAAAGAGTAAAGTAAACATGAATACTCAAAGAATTTTTGTTCCAATAGAAACGAAAATGGAATTTTTTATATATTAAAACTGTGACATTTTCTATACCCGATGTAAAAAATTAATTTTTTAAGGCCCCAATGCATTCAATATGATTAAAAACGATTTGCCAAATAACAATCCACAATGTATGGCGGCAATCATCTAAAACAGTTCAACGATTGCTTTTTTCTTTTTGTGTGTAAATATTTGCATAAGAAAAAATAAAGAAAAGTTTTCTTTTCATTTCAATTCTTAGTTTGCATTTCTTGAATTTATTATTTTTGTAAACCTGTGTTAGGAATTCCTTTTTCTTTTTTTTCTTTTTTTTTTTTTGTCCTTATTTTTGTTGGCAACATATTTTATTATTTAAAAAAGAAAATGCATTTGTTGTAGTTTTCTTAGTTTCAATTGCAGTTTACGTTTACGTTTTCGTTTTCGTTTTTCGTTTTATTTTGTATCGTTTTCAAATTTAAGCCATACAAAACGGAACTTTACCCAGAAACACATAAATTTTATTCCAATTTCCGGTAAAACTAACATCCTTTTCACAAGACAAAAAAAAAAAAAAAAAAAAAAAAGAGGAGAAGAATATAGTCATTGGGCTCTTAATGTTATTGAATTCGATGTTTGAAGTTAAAGTTGAAAGAAAAAAAGATATCTTAGCAATTTTTCCGGCTTTTTTTTTTTGAAAAAGTTTAAATAAGATGTTGCTGGTAATGGCTTTGCGAAGTTTAAATAGTTTAAACAATATTGGGGTATAAAATTTTTTTTTTGTTGTTTTTGTTTTTGGATTTTCAATTTCTTTTAAGTGCCACAAAAGTTTATAAAGGTGCCTTATTTCCTCTTTTTTATTTAAGAATTATTGCCATTTATTTTGAATTGGAACTGTAATATCAGTATTAAACTCTTGTGCTTGATTTCATTAAAAACGCAATTACCTTAGCGAAGTGATCACATTAAGGATCACATTAGCGGCGAATACTGGAACAACCAACATGATTGACTAATCGATCTCATAAACTAAAAAAAATTCAAGATGTTGTACTGATGAAGCCAATCCCGGCCTTTATCGTATCCTGCATCTAGAAAATCAACAGTTGAGAAGTGGTTTGTTGTTAAGCCTAAACGAGACGAAATGTGCGCATGAAGACAATGCACACAATGTATGCTTCAAAGCGTCTGTTAACGATGTAGACAACAAGAAACTTTACAAAATAATTCTGAATGGACGCAAGAAAAGATGATCTTGTTAGCAAAGACTTTAAAGATATCAAAAGAACGCGGCAAGACATATTGTGCATGAATATTTGAATACGCATAAACAGTTTTTCAAAGGAGTCTCAGATGAACTCTCAATTGACTTAAAACAGCGACAAATGTTTCTAAGTAGTCTTTGAAGCTGTTTCATTTCCGCAAGCAAGAATAGATACGACCATCATCTGAGTGACGACTGCAAGTGGTTTACCAACTTCAAGATCTAAAAAGGGGCAACATACGGCTGGCAAGGTTATGGCTTCTATATTTTGGGATGTTCACAGTAAAATATTCATCGACTATCTTGAAAAAGGAAAAACCCAGCAACAGCTACTATTACATACCATTATTAGACCTTCTCCTCCGCAGAGACTACCAACAAAGACTTCCGAATTTTGACAATTGATAACGGCCACCTTGTTGAGGCTACATCTGTCAAATTAGTTGTCGTTTATTTAGTCTCTTCACCACAAAATCACCATGGACCACCATAAACAACGACGTGGATTCGATCAATAGAAGGCTGACAATAATTTTCATCGAAATGATACCGTCATGGTACGTGATAAAAAAAAATTGTCAAAACGAATCAAATGCGTTCCGAAAAAATATTTACTGATTGATGAGGATTTTGCTCTGGCGGCATTATGTTACATATTTCTTTGAGAATGACATTAGCCAGGTCATTACATTATAGCGTCAAGCACTATAAGTGATCCTTGACGATTATCCTGATTGGACGTCGACTTTCGAACGACAGAATTGAAAAGCTTTTCAATGCAAATTTATTTAGAGAATGTCGCGCAAAAGAAATATTTTTGCATATTTCGTTTTGTACGCGATGTTAGAGCTGAGATTTGAACTTACGAGTTCTCCCACTAATAAGTAAATATAAACATCATACATAATTGGTCATTACAACATTCAGTCAGTATTACCTCCTATCTTCTCATACAACTTGGGTTCTGTGCATGAATTTTTTACATGAGTGGCAGGGCCAACACCCGAAAGTCGACTCCGATCGACGATTTCTGAAGAGCTTTTCATGGAAATTTTATTTACTCTCAGACTTTGTGCCAGAAATCTGTTGAGAGGAAGTCGCCGAGTTTACTGAAGGTTTCTAAACTGGAGTTTGCAACGTGGCCTCACATCAATAAGCCAATACATTACCTATTGGACTATGAAATTGAAATTGAAAGCCTCAAAGCCAAAGAAGGGGTTAAACGACAGAAGCAAATAATTGGTTAGCGCAGTTGGCTCTGCTTGTAGTGGCTCCTAGTGTCCGTTCATTAAGTCTTACATGATTTCCAACTGATTTGGAGGAATTATGATAAATTCAGTCAAAATTCAAAGTACGACTTTCTCAAAGAAAACAGCATACTGTGTTCTTATTACCAAACATCAATGCATTTAAAGCTCCAGAAATGCAAAAATTTTGAAGATTTTTGAATTCAGCAACAAAACTTCCCACGAACTCAATTTCCATGTGATGTTTTCTCTTGGTTTCACCAGAAAAAAAATAAATTTTTAAACAATTTTGTTTTTTTTATAAAATTTAATATTTTACTTTCTGACTTCATAAAAAGGCGTAAAGTTTGCTCAACAACTATAACAGATTCAGTTTTTTCTGCTCAAGAGTTGGCAAAGAAGCCCAAGTTGCTAAACAAGACAAAAAATATTTTCTTATTAAAATCATCAGCACAATAGTTTCGTTTCTTTTATTTTTTCGGGGGGGTAGAGTTTTTAGGAATTTCAATTTCAAATCTCTATGCTAACAGAAGGTGCCTAATGGCACCAGCGGCGGCAAAATTCTGCAACAATTGTGTTTACAAGAGTTCCATAAACTAAACAATTTCGCTGAAAATGTTATTGTCAAGAAACTAAATAAGAAAAGATTTGAATTTTTGGGTTATAAAAACAAAATTTCTAATTGCAACATAAACCATTCGCTTCAAATAATTGAATTTTCACTTTGGACGATTTTATTTCATTTCTTTTGTTGTGGTTGTTTTTATGCAATAAAACCGAAATTAAATTTATTTTCAAACTATCCCTTTTGAAAACCCTCTGAAAGGGGACAATCAAAACCATAATTTTCTTAAAATTACACCCAAAAAAAAGAGAACTTTTTAAACACCCGAATATAAAGAAAAACCATTAAAAAGAAGCACCATTGCGAACACAAATGAAGTGTAAAACGATGATGACAATGACGGCGTTACGAAAAGTGGAAAAACAATTTAACGTTACATTTAGCATTTGACAAGGATTTGCCATAAGAAAACAATAAGAAAATTCGTCTCTTTTGTCGTTTTTTTTCCCATCGCACAATACGTTAAGCATGAATATACGGCCTCATCTAATCATAGTCACAGTCACAGGCACAGTCACAGTTACAGTTACAATCATCATGCAGAACGTCATCAACGTTCGTTCGTTCGTTCGTTCTGGTTGCCTTAATAATTATCATCAACTTCTTACGACTGATAATCGCAGTGGTTTTTTTTGTTACGTTGAAGATACTGAAATGATAATAATGGTGTTAGCGGTTGCCATCGTCGTCGTCATCATCATCATGCTCGTCATCAGTTTCAAATCCGTTGCTCAAGACAATACAAACAAATTAAAATATTTTAATGAAAAAACTTTTCCAAAGTCTGTCCACCACACTCACGCCACACACTCTTAATTTAACGAGAAATTCTTTAACACTTTGAAGAGAAAAAAAAATAAGAATTTCGACTAATAGGTGGTAAACGAATTTAAAATACGCTTTATTTTTCATCCTATTTATGGGAATGAAAATAATAACTAATGGGGAAAATAAGTGTTCAACTTTGTACAGATGATCTGCAAAATCCGAGCCAAGAGGTCACATTTTCGGAGTGTATTAAATGCCCTCTCTATTACATGCTATCGTCCCAAATTAGAATTTATTTCAGTGCGTACCTATTCATCCGTAAGCGTACTACATCGTTGAAGAAAATTGTGAACAGTTCTCTGGAACAGTGTGTTGCGGTCAGCTAACACACACGTCGTTCGCTTTCAGTTCCTAGTTCAGTTAAATATCGTAAGAGTGTAAATCGAAATACAAACTTCACCAAGTTGTTGTCTGCGGAAATCGAAATCGCTACGCCAAATTCTACTGATCGTTCGTCGATGTACGTGTATTGGTTGATATATTATTGATGCAGTGCTATTGAATTTATCCACCACATTGCGAATAGTGCTCTTGATAGCCCTATACGCGTTGCGTAGCCCAGAACACTAAATTTGATGAAACAATTTGAATATTTGCACGATTTGATTTGGCAAAACAGACTGAGTAATTGACAACCAATTTGACAGATTAAGCTTCAATAAAATGCTCCCTATCATCTGTCAGAGTTCTGCAGTTTCTGTTAGAAGATCATTAAGCAGCGATCAAAGAATGAAAAGCAAGCTGCATTGCAATGGTGTTCCAATGAATCAACAGAGTTGTGCTTGGTGAGTACCTTCTACCTTTAGACTCAAAATAGGCTTCGGCATAGGCTTATACATGAGAGCTGTATTCTATCTAACTCTAGCATTGGTCCTGTTAATGAAGCACTATAAACTCATGTTTTATTAGAAAAGAAGACGCTGTTCTTGTCAGGTTTTTCACAACCTAGTGCAGCGGTTCAAAGCAGAGTCAGTCCCTGCTTGTTTGGTTCAAAGTGTTGGATTTCGAACAGAGATAGTAGGAGTAAGGGAGGAGAGAGTATTGTGAGGTAAATTTACAACATTCAGTGTTTCTTGATACCAATGTTGTACAAATAATTAAAGACCACTACGCCCTCTGATGTAATAATATGTGATGTATGCACAGCGGAAGCAATTAACGGTACTGATACACTGAAATGAAATCCGATTTACTGTGAATATCATGCAACATTTCTACTTATAACTGGAACTTTCATATTCTAACAAGTATTCTTGCAAGTATTCTTTTAATTTAAGACAATATTAGTCGATCGTTATTACCAATTGTAGGGTTCTTAGTATGTGTGCTACAAAATTCTTATTTAAAAAGGCAATACTCTTCACAATATAGTGTCCTTAAAACTTGTTGCTGTACGAGTATTTCTTGGATTTTTCTTTATTTCTTTTTTCGCTTCTAACTCTCTGCAAAACTAATGAAACAAAAGAAAATGTTTCATTTGTTCTTTTTTCTTTTTCTTTCGAATTTCATCAAACACATGCGCATACACCCACACACAAGCAAATGTTTGATAGAAAACTTTTCACAGTGAGAGCAAGGCAAGGAGAGGTTGCAAAAAAAAAAAATAATTTCGGTGACATTATAATCAAGTCAAACTGTTAAGTATTTAAATTTCTCTTGGGGCACGTTATTGTGATGTTTTATTTGAATGTATATGGGAGTGCGTACGTTTCTTTTCTTGTGTGTGTGTGCGTCCTTGTATGGCTGTGTGTGTATGTTTACTTCTATTTAGTTGTAATGTATTAAATGTCAGTGCAAGAAAAACGTGCTGCTTATTTAAATATATTAACGAACAACAACGTTCTTGTTTTTTTGTTTAACACTCTCTTATACAAACACACACACGTACACATTTATAATAAATACATTATATTGCTTGTGGTTGATTATACTGTGGTGGTTTCCTTACAGTTCTACCCAGTAAACATTATTGTTTGTAAAGACGACACAAATTAGTTGTTTTTACGTTATTTTCTATTTTTTTGTGTAATAAACCAAAGTCTCGCACCCAAAGGGAAACACAGGCTATATAGAGTATTTAGAAAATGCTTTTGCGCCGTAAAAGAAAATGTCTTATATAGCTAGAGTATGAAAAAAATGGCTTCTTCTTGAGCAATTCCAATAAATAGTCAGTCCACCAGATAATGAAATTATTTTCCGTGTTGGAAAGGAACTTTCAGAAGATATAAAGAAATGTTTCGCAACGAAATTTAGAGAGAAAAGTGAATGGAATATGTCTGCAAGTGGGTACAGAATCGATATTGGGACAGTGGAGAGAGTCCCGGAATAAAATTTTCCAAGTCTTTGCTTGCGCGTATCATCCAGACGGAAGTCTATGGCATCGTAAGACATCATTTCAAATTGAACACAAAAAAGGTATGGGACATAGCAATGCTATCCGACAGTTAGGCCGCTATGGGAGTATTCATATGAGAATTCAAACGAGGATTCAACCTTATGAGATTAACTCGAAAGTACTATTGAATTGTCTGAATCACCTGAATCAGGTTATATGGTAGATAAACTTGCGAGGCGGGAATTTCCACACTGATCTTGAGCCAAAATCTATCTGTGGAACGTGCAAACATGAAGGCACTTCCACACTGCTGTTGAGCTAAATCCTTTCTGTGGCATGTGAAAAAATGTCTAAAATGTCAACGAAAGAGAATAAGGATAGAGGCGGAGGCTCTTCTTAAATCAGATAATGAATCTGCATAAGGCAATCTAAACTTTTCTTAGGTAATTGCAATAAGAAGGAATTAGAATCGTACATCAGACGATCAAGAAATAGTTTGAGGCTCAGAATATGATGAAAATAATGGATCATCAAAACAGATAATTTGTATCTGTGAGGCATAAATGCAGCCTGGATGGAAAAAGATGATCGTTTATCGAGTGCTAGGCAGGAAAATGTTCTTGTTGAATGCGAAAAGCGACCTGAAGGTTTTCAGGGTAGCAGGTTAAGGGTATAGCTTATTTAGTTTGAGGGCAGTATAATGGATCACATGGTCACAGTGCTATGTGACCTTCATACGACAACATTGTCTTCGTTTTCGCGTTGTTTATTTTGAGAATAAATTTGCTTTATTCTTCGAAGAGGTGGTATAGGATCGTAGTTATTTAAAAGCAAGAAAATTGGTTTCTTGATGAATTGAAACCAAGACAAGAAATGTCATAATACTCCTTTGAAATGGCAGTTTTTCTACGTATTTGTTTAAGAACAGCAAACCAAAGACCATGATAATGCGATGCTTGCAGGGAGTGTGAGAAAATATAGGCTGAAATTTTTGAACTGATGAGCAATTAACACTTTTCGTTTCGATTTCAAGTTAAAGCACGCTTTATTTAGTTAAAGCACGCTTTACTTCTAAATGATCGCATTATTAAAACTGTTTCCACTCTGATGAAGGCTTCACAATTAAAGTTGCAATGATTTGTTCTAGGCTGTAGTATTTTAATTCTTTTATATTTTCAATTATAAAACAATATCGGTCCTAACTTGATTAAAATTTGATTTATTATTTTTATTAAAATCACTTCCATCAACCAATTAGTTCACCTAAATGTTTACTGGGTAACGTTGTGTTGGTGTTTTAAACGCAGACTTTATTTGTTTTATTCAATGTTGACTTTCTCAGCTTGTCCTCATTTTACTGTTAGTATTCGTTTCGTTGTGTTGTGTTGTGTTGTGTATTTATGCTGCCAAAGAATGTGCGTTATCCTGCTGCCACAATCACACACAAACCCATATGTTTACACAGTGTGTAAATAATTTACTCAACACAAACAATAACAATTTATTTGGTGTTGTTAATAGGTTGTAATTATGTGACAAACTTTTTGACAGCCAACCAACCCTTTTTCTCATTTTCGCATTCCATTCCTTTATGGAATGTTGTGGAAGTTGCTTTTTAACTCTTGTGGTGGCATTTTGGTGAACAATTTTTTTTATTGCTATTGTTGTTGTTGTTGTTTGTGTTTTATTTGGAGAAACGAAAAAGAGGCAAAAGAGATTAAAAGTAGTTGGCATTGTTTAGAAAACTAATGTTTTTGATGTTTTCCCTTCGAATAAACACTGAAATACGAAGAAAAAAAAATAAAAAAAAGATTTTAGTTTTCTTTTTGTTTTCTTTTTGTTGTTCAGTGTAATTCAAGAATATTTGAAAATAAATTTATGACGTGTTAATTATGGGCGTGTGTTTTAAAAGGGTTATAATTGTTGCTGCCATAGCTGGTTGCGCTCCAAAGGACTAAAATTTTATGATTACGACGATTGAAATGTTTCTCTAATATTTACAGCTGAGCTTTAAAATGCAATTTTGAAAGGAATTTTATAGGCAAGTGAGAACCGGAAATGTCTAAGGCTTGAAAAAGCCCTCTAAATATAGAAAATTTCTTTGTTAAGCAGAATATGTAAAGATTTTTTGTATTACGGACAGATGAAATGTTTCAATTGAAGTCGCCTAGTCTAGTAGGTAATGTGTTGACTTATAGACAAAGGGCATTAGTTCAAACCCCAGGTCAGACATTACAATAAACAAAGTATTCTCTCCGCAGTCTTCTGGCAAAAACTCTGGGAGCAAATAAAATTGCCGTAAAAAGCTTCCCAAAAATCTGTCGTTCGGATTCGGTTATATACTACAGGTCTCCCTACTCATGTTTTAAATTAACACACACAACATAAGTGGTGTGAAAATCCAAGTCGCAATCCTGACTGAAGTGTTGTAATGACCAATATGTATGTATGTATGTGTATGGCTTTCAACATTGATTTGAAATTTTAGCAGTACGCATAGGGCCTATATTTCCATTCCTCATGCCTTCTTAGCT
>QOCX01003928.1:1730-16062 GCA_005959815.1 Sarcophaga bullata | reverse complement strand
TGGCGGATTTTAAATGTTTTTTTTACCAAAAACATCCGTTGTAATGGAAACACAATTCAATTATTCGCCTCGTCATTTATTCATTCATTAAATATAACCTTTCAGAAGCTTAAACATTACATACACGTTTATTTAAATAAGTACTATATATGTACACTCATACATACATCTGTATGTATTCACCTATAGTACGATAATTGTAAACACGTACAATGAGTTTTACGCACGTAATCCAATGTCGCCAAAAAGAATGATAAAAACAAATATACTGTTATTCAATACAGGGTGTTGAAGAAGGCATACCAATATTATGACAAATTTTCCATTATCGATTTATTTAACCGATTTGTTCATACTTCAATAACGAGAGGTTGTGAATATACGAAACACAAGACAGTATTTATCCAGACTACGAATCCAATCAATATGTCTTCCTACTATTCATACATTTAAGTTGTCTACACTACGTTCAATAAACATTTGTCAGTTGCTACAGACAATTATTGTTGGGTATGCGACCAATTATATACACAGCCTCAAAATGTCAATGTTTCGAATGTTTTATGTTTTAAGTTTAAGTGGCCCTAAAACTTATCATTTTGGATAATTTGATTTGTGACGTGAATACGTATACAAAATTAAGCGCTTCTGTATGTAGAAAATGTTTTTGAGGCACTTATTGTATTGAAGCCAGTACTGAACTAATGAGTGTCATTAATTATGTGTTAATTATGTACATGATGGCTCAATTGATTTAATTCCTTATTCTGCAATAATTGTTCAATTCGACCAGATATCCAACATTATGTTCATATCAACTGATATGCTTTCAGCACTAATACCAGAAAGTAACACTGTTTTATAGGCCATTTAAAGACAAATAATAGAATAATTAGTTAACGATTAAAAGAATTAATAATATTGACAGTTGAATAGCTAGAATAATAGAGAGATGTATAGGATGTATAGGAATTAAATGAATTTAGTTTTTTGAATAAATATTTGTACAAAGTAATAATGCCATCTAAGATGATTCGCAATTATTTTCATATTGATTACGATCATTTTCATACTGAGGCGTATATCAATCAACTCAAAAAGTTATTCTATAATCAGTTTGATCGCAAGCACATGCTGTAAGTCAAAAAAATCACTTTTTATGTAATTGTATTATGCTTTAGGTAAACGTGCCTTTATTAGCACATTTTGAAAAAAAACATTGCAACAAAAATGGGTACTTCACGTAAATAGAAAGTTCTGTTATGTAGAAGAATGTTTAAATTCACATTGACTTAAGTCGACTTAGGCTGTTATAGCTTGAGACCACAGATATATCGACTATAGTAGTGAAAGACTAAGAATGGATGTTCTGGTCTTATATTGTACTTCGTGTAGACTTAAAAAAACACATACAAAACATAATAAAAATGTTTCCGGTCCAAAATATATTATGAAAACGGATGAGCATAAATCACCATAAATATTAATGTTCCTTTTTCTGTTTAAGTTGTCTACCATTTACCATGCTTAGTCTTGTTTTGCTTTAAATTTCTATTTTCTTAAAAGTCTGGACTTTATCACCCTGTATCCCCTGTATGTACGTGCATGTGTGTTAGTATTACAATACGTTTATCGAATTTTTTACTTTTTTTTTTTTTGTTCTGTTTCAATTACAATTTCAGTTCAACTTTTAGGTTTTTTTGTTTGTTTTTCTTCTTTTGTTTTCTTTTCATTCATTTTCTTGGCAGAAAGTCAAAAACCAAATCCCCGTTTCTTTCCACCGTAAACCATTATGAGACATAATTTTTATTTTTTTTATTTTTAGTGGTCACTATGCCGGATCATCAGATTAGCTTCTGTGCTGTCCAACTTTTTTTCAGGTGGTTAAATTTTGTATTTCTATTCCCATCACGTTTCCACTAAAGTTACTAACGTTTGCACAGTTGTGTTGTTTTGGTCTTCTTTATTTTTATTATTTTTTTTTTTTTTTCATTCAATGACCTTCACTGCTTCAATTTAAAGCGAGAGTTGTTTTTATTATTTTGCTTGTAATACTTTTTAATTCATTTTGTTTATTAACCATTCTAACCGGGCACTTTAGAAATATTTACAAAAAACCTCAAAACAAAACAAAAAAAAAATAAATTTCGTTGGAAAAAAAAATATCGAAACAAAATGTGAAAATGGTTTGTTTTCAATTAAATTCAACCTTTAATTTGGCTCTAATAAAAGCATTTGAGGGAATATATTTAAGGTCGCCGAATTTAAACGGAAATTCTTTTACAGTTTATTATTGAACCATTTNCGAATTTAAACGGAAATTCTTTTACAGTTTATTATTGAACCATTTACCAACAAAGAACTACAACTTTATTGATCTTGGGTACAAGATTTTGTAAAACGTATGTAGTTTGCAATCATAAGGTGGATTCACAGTTGCTATTCCTATACTTGTATTTGAGCTTTTGCTGATTCATTCTCAAGAGAGCAAGTCTAATCCATATGGACGTTTGCAATAGATTATTTGAATAGAATTCAATTTGATTTCATTTTATCAAATGAAATCNTTCTCAAGAGAGCAATTCTAATCCATATGGGCGTTTGCAATAGATTATTTGAATAGAATTCAATTTGATTTCATTTGATCAACAGATTTTACACGCAGCAACTTTTACTCGTAATTGCATTTAAGAAAAATTGTATTTTGATGTTCAAAAAATGTACCTCACGTAGACTAGGATCCTCGGCTTTTAAAGTTTTTGGCCGTCCACACTTTAAGAATATTTTTAATAAAACTCTTAAATTATTAATAAACGGTAAACAATTGAAATTAAACAACAATAGTGATTAGTCTAGAACAACTATCAAGTCTTTCACACAAGTCGGCATATTTTCCACCAAGTTCTCAAAAATTCACTTCAAATATTTTTCTATTGATTACTTAAGCCGTGCCAAAGTCACTTTATTTTAGCAGGGGCTCGATTTTGTTTTAAAATGTTCACATGAAATCTTTGAACAGAACAATTTTAATGAATTTTTTCCGTGTGTTTAAGGTTATCCCCGATTATTAGCGAATCCATATGAGCAATTTAAGTAAGTAATACATGGAATGAATGAAAATACATTGTGAAAGCCTTTAAGCAAGTTTAAAATGATAAAGCAAATTAGAAAAATAAGTGGACTTCCCGAAAAGGACAGTACTTAAACTGAGAATCGCCAAAAATTTCTTTAAAATTTTAAAATTAGGCTTGAACTCAGTATATAATATTGAATCTGCTAATAATATTGAATTGAATTAAAAACGTAATATTTGATCTAACAATTCTAAGATTTACTAATTAACTACGTACTGACTGATTTACTTAAGGTCCTTTAGTCCTTTACTTACTTAAAAACCTTTAGCATTACAACTTAGCTTCTCACAGCACTTACGTAGCGTGTTTACTTAATTTTTGTTCTTAATTGGCAGAACCCACAGTTTAAGGTTGCCTCTGAACTATGAATTTTTGAGAAGTTTCTTTGGCAATTTTATTCGTTTTCAAAATTTCGGCTACAAGATTGCCGAAAGAAAGTAGTCGCAGAAGTATTTTTTATTTCGTTTAGTTGGAGATAACGGTAACGACAAGTTTATTAGCCTCTTAAAGCTCTGGAAGTTAAAAACAATCGCATAGAAAACATACTAAATTTGAACCAGATCTGATATTAAATAAAAAATCTATGAAAGAAAAATCCTAAGCAAGTCTTATAGTGCCTAATAAGGCTTAGAATGATTTAAGTAATCTGTGCACAAATGTAAATTATCATCACAATTTTATTAACAACTATCAGTCACAATCAATCCAAAATAATTTTCTTTTCTTAGTAAGCATAAGAGATAAGGGGAGATGCGAAAGTAGTCTTAACTACAGCAGGAGCAGCAACTGGAGCGGCGGCGGCGGCATAAGTGAAAGGAACAGCAGCTGGAGCAGCTACAACAGGGGCAGCTTTTACAACTGGAGCGGGGGCAGCAACAACTGGAGCAGCAACAGCAGCTACCAAAGGTTCACGACGGACAACAGCGTTGAAACCGTTAACGGGATCGGAAGTGTAGTCAACAATACGTCTATAACCATCAGCGTCATTCAAAGAGTATTGACCTTGAACAAATCCACCATCACGAGTTTCAACAGCAGTTTTTGAGTCACCAGAGATGGCATCCTTAACGTCATAACCGTAAGAGTATTGTGGATGGGGATCGTATTCCTCAACGGCGGCAACAGCGGCCAAAGGAGCAGCAGCTGGAATAACAGCAGCGCTAGTAACAGCAATGCATGCGACGAAAAGAGTGACGAACTGAAATTAGACCACAAAACAATATTTTAATCCATTGCGATCCTATTTGGGCTGATGATAATATCCTTACTTTGAAAGCCATTATAATATTAATTGAAAGTGTTTATAGATGCTCTTAAATACCAATTGTGGATTTGAACTGTAGTACTCCATTGTTCACAATGGCTTTTATATGAAAATGGCCAAAATAATTTTTTATCGAAATGTAGCGACCAAAATATTGTTGTACGTGAAAAAGCGTACTATAAGATGCAATAAAAACGAAAGCAGTCAATGAACAAATGAGCGCACACTGAATTTAAATGAATTTTTTTTCTTTTTGTTTTTGATTACCAATACATGATATCTTAAATAGTATTTCTACAGTTGACCTTATTTAAAATATAATTTCTGAAAGCACTATTTCTCTATGGATATCGTTTGTTATTGATCCATATTATGTTTGTAATATAAAGTATCGGATTATGCTCCAGTTAAGGACAATTAGAGTAGATTATATTAGAATACAATTAAGTTAGTTTTCTTTGTCATGCAAGGAGAAGCATATTAGCTGATAAATGATATTCACTGAAGAGGAATAGAGAGATGGCAAAATAACAACAGGTCGTAGACGAAATGTCCGAACAATCGATGCCCTAATTAACACCGCTAGAGATCGTCAACAATTCAGAGGAAATTGTCAAAAAGATTTTTTAACAGAAGTAACATACACATGCTAATGTTATTATTTCTATTTTATTTTCAACATTATTTATTTCTTTTTTAAGGAAATATTATTAAGGCTTAACAATTTTTTATAGGACATAGATTGTGAAAACTTTAAACATAGCTCACGTGTGTCATATAAGAGATTCGATTGAAATAACATTGTGCCTGTACAATGCTGTTGTAAACCTATAAATCATAAAACATCTCTGGATAGATAAGTTCTGTCAATAAATTCTAGATTATCGGCGCAGCATAATGACTGAAGAAATGTTCAGGGAATCTCCATTATCAGTACAGCCTTTGTAGAAGTCATTGCATGGTATTTTCCGCTTCGGAATGTGTACCTAAGGAGTGAAGTCTGTATAAGAGAATTTGTTTGAAAAACAAGAAAGGAGTTCCAAAGCTGTAAAGCTAAAAATCTCTCTATCTCTTAAATTAAAATGAAATGTATCTATAACCGAAGGCCTTTATTACCTTTTATTTTACATAAATATCCAATAAATTTTGAATAAAATATGACCATAACAATAGCATTTCAAAGACGACAAAGTCGTTTCTAATAAGCCTTAAAATAATATAGAAACCGTTTTCGGCTTAAATAAATAATTTCGTTACAACGTCATCCGATTCTGTTAACCCACGTTTCACCCTCAAAAAACCTCTATTATTATTATTTATTTATTTATTTAGTAGTATTTACTTTGAAATTTACATTTATGATTTTTACACCAATCTTAATTTATAACATTTTCTTTGATAAAATATACAATTTTTCTTTTGAATACATAAATATTATTTTCATATTTAATTTCATCGGGTAGCCTATTTATTGTAAAGATGTAATCCTTTATAAAAAAGGGACATTTGCATATTTGTTGAGGTTGTTCTTGGTAGCCTAAAGTTGTTTTCATTTCTTAGGTGATATGGCTGTATTTCTCCAACATATCCAAGTTGTTCGATGAAGTATTTGGGCGCATTTCCAGTTTTCATTTTGTGTATAAATTGAAGTGTATTCATTTGCATTCTTTGTTTGACATTTACCAGTTTCACGCATTCAGCATTCTTCTATCGGCGTATAAATATTACATTTTAAGATCGCTCTCATCATCATTCACTGTTTTGGAGTTTTTGAGAGTCTATCTCTTTGTGTTCATTGCAGCATGTGTAGATTATTTGTTGAGCCAAATTCAAAATGTGTTTAATCATAGTGTTGTATATATTAATAGCAGTATAGTAGAATTTTATTACGTATTATTTTAAAAAAATCAAATTTTTTTACCAATTTTCTTGCATATATATTCGATATTTTCATTAAGTTTCAATTTTTATCAATTAAAATCCAAGTATTTAATTTGATTTACTTTTTCTATAAGTTGATTATTTATTCTAAAAGCTAGTTCATTTTCCATATTTACCATTCATTAACATTATTAATATCTTGTGTCATATTATCATAACATTTATGATCTCTATCACCTTCTGTAAATATTAGTGTATCATCTGCGTATCAAATTATTTCCACAATTTACTTGCACTTTAGGCATTTCATTTTATATAATAATAAATAACATGCACTCTAATACCGATCCTTAGGGTACACCATAGTCATTATCTATATATTCTGATTTTGTGTCGATCACTTCACCATTTGTTTCCTATCGGTTAATGTATGATTTAAACCATTTTAGTTAATTTTCTTGAATTCCGTAATTATAAAGCTTTTGTAATAAAATGTTCCGATCAATTGTCTCGAATGCTCTTTTAAAATCTAGAAAATAGCCAGTATTCTTCTATTTTTTGTTACATATTTCCATCTATTTATTAATAATTTACAGTAGTTTGATATGAAAAGTTTTTCGTGAATCCTGATTGGTATTTTGAAAATATATGTTTTCTCAAAGTAATGTTCTAGTTGCTTTTTAACGACTTTTTCAATAATTTTTTCAAACATTTTTAAGGTATTTATCGGTCTAAATTCATCACATTTTTTTTTTTTGTTTTCTCTATTTTTTTTCTATTGGTGTTATCACTGAAATTTTCCAATTTTCAGGAAATTCTCCTGTATTAAAGGATTTATTTATAATATTTAGCAAAATATTTCCTATGATGTTCCCATTATAGTATTATATTAATTGATATATTGTTAAATCTGGTTTATTTTTAATGTTTTTGCATATATCCTTAAGTTCTATGAGATCTATTGCACGAAACTTAAATCTAGTATTCATCACATCTGTTTGGTTAACATATTGCACTTCTTCTATCGAATTTCTAATTGATTTTATGCTATCAGCAATAATATTAAATTGATTGGCTATTAAGTAGTTTTCCTTAAACTCTAATTGATTAAATATCACAGATTGTATCACATTTTGTTTTTTATTAAATACTAATTCTTTTATTTTTTTCCACATTTGTTTTTGGTCTATGGCTTTAGTTATAGATTATTAATAAACTGATTTAGATTTAGAAGTCGCCGTAGTCTAGTAGGTAGTGTGTTGGCTTATTAGACGAAAGGCCAGGGTTCGAATCCCCGGTCAGACATCAAAAATGAAATATGAAATAAAAATATTTCTTTGAAGACTTCCTCTCAGCAGATTTCTGGCAAAACTCTGAGAGTAAATAAAATTGCCATGAAAAGTTTCTCAAAAAAATCTGTCGTTCGGAGTCGACTTTAAACTGTAGGTCCCGCCACTCATGTATAAAATTAACACACACAACATAAGTGTTGTGAGAAGCTAGGCCGTAATCCTGACTGAAGGGTTGTAATGGCCAATTATGTATGTATGTAATAAACTGATTTTTTGGAACTTTGATTTTTGTTTCATATCTATTTCTTATCATTTTGTATTTGTTCCAAACTTCACTTGTGTTCACTTCACTTGTGTTGCAATGTAATAACAAATAATTTTGTCATTTTTAAGTTGTTTTAAGTTTCTATTGAACCAATTCTTTGTGTTATATTGTTCATTGATATGATAGTTTTCTTTATTGTAAATTTTCATATTGCATTTTCAAAACAATTGTCGATATTATATGTAATTTCGTTAAGGCTTTTATTTTCATAGTTGTTAATGTTATTTCTAATTTTTGTTCTAAATAATTTCTTATTGTATTTAAATATTTGTATCTCTTTTTTTTTGTTGGTTTGATAAAATTTTTATTTTTTATGCTTATATCTATCGCTTCGTGATCTGCAATTTTATTCGTACCATTATTTTTTGCCGAAACATTACTATTGTTTGTGATTACAAAATCTATTAAAGTTCTTGAATTTTCCGTCACCCTCATATATTCGGTTATTATTTGCTTAAGTCCGTTATCATTTAACGTTGCCTGTATTCTATTTTTATATGTATCGTTTTTGCTCCAGTCTATATTGAAGTCACCCGCTATTACAATTTCAAAGTTTGTTTCACAAATATTTTCCGAGATTTCATAAACTGCATCACAAAATTCAACTTCCCTGCAACTTGGAGATCTATAAACTGCCATAATTATTAAAATCGTACTTTTATTCTTAACTTTATAGGCACACATCCAGTATTTTGAATTAGCTTCTTTTTCATGAAGTTTTTCTACATTCAAAAAACCTATGAACGTTTATTATTCTTTGTGTGATATGGATTTCTTCGTATTTTGTTTAAAATCTTGACTTTTTCATACATTTTATACAAACATTTCAGCCATAAACAACAACATATTGTTGTATATGTATTGTTTTTAGTTTTCGAATTCTCAGAATTCTCAATGTAACAAATGCTACATCCAGCTTTTCCTTCGATATTCAAAGAATTACTCTTTAATCTTTTTGAAGAAATAAATGTTTGCGATGATCTTGCCTGATGTTCTGAAGATTCACTGAAGAGTAAAGAGGTGCACTGCATAATTGGGGTACTAGGCAAACTCGTTAGTGTATTATTGCATGCTATTATGCGTTATCGTGTATTGTTTTAAAAGAGATATTCCAAGGTCACGCTCATAACGTCATCAAACCGAAAAAAACGATTCAAAATATTTTACCATTGGCTAGATCCAACATAGTTTCATTTTTAGATTTAATTTTAATGCAATTATTGAATCAATTTCAAGAAAGATGTATAAACATACTACATACATATGTATGTATATACCAATAAACTCCAGCCAAATTACGAACACGAAGAATAGGACTGCAACAAGTTTGGGTCGATTACGACATTCCGCATTGTACCATATGCCTTCGACTACTTTAAAATATCGTTCTCAATTGTCGGTGGCAAAAACAACATAAAAGAGGCTTTGATATTATCGGAGTGTGTTCTTGCGTATCTTTTTTTCCTAGAAGCAATTTGATTACATTTTCATTCCGTAATATTTTAGAACGATCGACAATTGGTTGAAGATTACTTACCACATCGTCTTTTGACATAACAAGTGAATCTTTTGATCCATCTGCGGATGATACTCTAATTATGTCAACATTTTAATGTTTTTTTATTTGGTCAAACTCAGAACTACTTTCTCTCTCTACTGAATCGTTATTNTCTGCGGATGATACTCTAATTATGTCAACATTTTAATTTTTTTTATTTGGTCAAATTCAGAACTACTTTCTCTTTTACTGAATCGTTATTCTCTTCGGCAGAATAAGCATTTAAAATAATTTGCAGCTCTTCGCAAGGTTAGATTGATATTGTCCAAGACAAAGAATTTTTTCAAGTCGAATAAATTTACACGAAACTTTCTCACTGAAAATACACAGCACACTGACTAAAATCTTCATAAAGTATTTGGCCGGGGAAAAACCTTTTTATATTTTGTAATACTTGCATTTTTTCTTTCAAATGCAAATATGTTTTGAGAAAACGAAATCCTCTCTACATAGATTTGAGTACATGTTAGCACATAATTCCATTCATTAATTAATTTTATAAGTAAGTAGGGTCCCAGGAAAATAAAAGCGTATTCCTTTATGTGACTATATCAATATGCCTTCTCCATTGAGTCTGTCCCATTACATCAGAGAATGTTACGCCTTTTTTACAACTTCTGGAATGCACCATGTCATGAACCGGCTATCACACTCGTTCCTCTGAAGGAGACTTTTAATAGTTTCCTATTAGATGTAACGGTATCTTTTTTGTGTGTGGAAAATATACCATTACAATAACGTTTTCAGTAAGATGGCAAAAAGTGCATACATATCTGCAAATGTGGTTTTTTAACAACTTTTGTTCAATAATTTTTTAAAAATACACTCAAAAAGTTCCTAAATTTAGCAAAAAAAGGAAAAAAATCATTGGATTTTTTTAAAATAAAAATAGCATCACAATTTTATTAACGAATATCAATCGCAGTCAGTCCAAAACGATTATCAAAGCGTAAGAGATAAGGGGAGATGCGAAAGTAGTCTTAACTACAGCAGGAGCAGCAACTGGAGCGGCGGCGGCGGTATAAGTGAAAGGAACAGCAGCTGGAGCAGCTACAACAGGGGCAGCTTTAACAACTGGAGCAGGGGCAGCAACAACTGGAGCGGCAACAGCAGCTACCAAAGGTTCACGACGGACAACAGCGTTGAAACAGTTAACGGGATCGGAAGTGTAGTCAACAATACGTCTGTAACCATCAGCATCATTCAAAGAGTATTGACCTTGAACAAATCCACCATCACGGTTTCAACAGCAGTTTTTGAGTCACCAGAGATGGCATCCTTAACGTCATAACCGTAAGAGTATTGTGGATGGGGATCGTATTCCTCAACGGCGGCAACAGCGGCCAAAGGAGCAGCAGCTGGAATCACAGCGGCGCTACCAAAGCAATGCATGCAACGAAAAATGTGATGAACTGAAGTAGACAAGAAATTAATACTAGAATCGAATAAAAGTCGTCTATTTCAGATGATGGTATCCTTACTTTGAAAGCCATTTTAATATTATTTGAAGTGTTTTTTAGATGCTCTAAATACCAAAAGTGGATTTGAACTGTGTCGTTTAATTTTTCGCCAATGTCTTTTATACAATAATACCTAAAAAGCAAATCCTAACTAAACTATGTCAATAAACAAAAATAAAAAAGATTGCAATAAATAAACGCGAACAGTTTTTACGCTACACAATTATCTATGGGACTTGAAAACTTAAATGAAAACTTAAATAATATTCGAATAGGATGTCCTGATAGCAGTTAGTGACTATTAGCGTGAGGATATTGAGATCGATCCAACAGAGACTCTAATCTGTTACACTACATTGAGCATAATGTCTACGCTACTCAGTTCGTAATAATTATAATATAATTTATATTGTAATTGTATTGTAATTAATAATAAATAAATATCGAAATAAATCGTATCTGGTTCTTGAAAAAATCACAAAGGATCGAAAGAGATTTTAATTAATCTGTTTACAATTGCTATTGACATACAACTATCGAAAGACCTAGTGTAGGGTATCACAATTAACGCGTCTTGAATTTTAATATGAATTTTGCATTGCGTAGCAGTTACTCATTAGTTGTGGAATCTCATGGGTTCGCATTGACATTCGAAATAAAAAAACAAATTAAATATTTGCATTCGTATTACTTTTGAATAAATTTAAAAATTAGTTCACTGTTATTGAGAATACAACAGTTTTTTTTATTATTTTTTTTTTTTTTTTTGGTGTGGAAATTATGGAAAATGTACAAATGTTGTATATTTTCTTAAGATTTTTTTTTTTTTTTGAAAGATTTCACTTCAAAGAAATTCTCATAATTTAATGCTTCAATTATTTTATTTTTGAGTATACGTTTACCATGGCATTTAATGAAATTATTTTGTGTTCTCCGATACTAATAATTATTAATATAGCCGTTGTCTAGTAGGTAGTGTGTTGTGTATAAAGAAAAATTTATATGTTGAAGACAAATGTGAAAGAAAATTAAAATTGTCGTGAAAAGTTTTTGAAATCTAGCACATTAAGCTGCGACCAAAAGATTGCGAAAAAAATAACACACACACAACATGAGTAGTGTGAGAAGCTAGACTGTAATCCTGGCTAAGTATAGCAATTACAAATAGTAATAAATAATTAGCAATAATTAATATTATTAACTTCTTTAATACTTATTTTCCTATTTCTTATTTTAATCAAAAACCTTATCTTTTCTTTTACTGATGTAACGTATCTGAAAATTAATCTTGGAGCACATGTAAATGGAATTTGATTATTTGCAGTTTCAATTTTCTGCAGTTGTAATAGGATACTGCTTTCTTATCGTTTCATTGCCTATATTGCAATTCATTGTTCTAAGAATATCAAATCCGTATCCGGAAACCGACATAACTTAATCCTTTCCATTTGATGATTCCTCTTATAGTGTCAACCTTTACCGACGTGGTAAACATGCCTCACATTAAATTAAATAAAATTAATTTTATTTCATTATAATTATACGGAGTAGTGTGGCAGGAAATGAAATTTAAGTCAGTGCTGAAAGCAAACATTTGATCACAGTTACCTACTTACCTACCAGATAAAAAGTACTTGAGGTTCACAAAAAGTTGTCAAATACGTATCATTGAAGTTAGTATTCGTACTCTACATGTATTTCACATCTCCATTGAAAACTCTTTTCCTTTATGAAATTTTCAATTAAACTCTGGGGCCACAATTTCTCTCATATTGAGAAGGCAAAGCAATATAATGGTTTATCAAGAAATAAAAATGTCAGACGCCACTACCTTTGATGATATTTAATTATCTCCAGAGGTTGTTAAAAAGTAAACCGCTTAACTAACTTTGTATCTAAATCACATACTTAATGATGCGAATACTGGCTAAACACGAATTATTGTTACTATTTATTCCATCCTAGAGATTATCTCTGCAGACGTGTAAAGAACAGAAATATTTAAAATCAATCTTAAAGAGAAAACAAAAAGGCTCAGGAAACTATAAAAATATAAAAACCGTATCCCTTACAAGGTAGTTAAAATTATCTACTACTACCGTCTTTATCCAATTCAATCAAAAGAGTGCTCGCACTGTCCCATATAAGGATCGCCTTCATTTCTTTTCAATCTTAAGATTATCTTCAAGAATGTTAGGTTGGCATTAGTTAATATGCAAGTTTGTTTTTTTTATCAACATTTCCAAGCTTTTACAATAACTGCTGCCATTTGTATTGCCATCAATCTGATTTCAGAAGCAAACACCCGCGCTATTTAAAAGACACAGAAAATTTTAAAAATCGTAAGGACCGGCATTCGACGAGAAAACAACTTTTTTGCTGTTTATACACAGGTCTTGCAAGGATTCGATAAATTTTAAATGAAGGTCCGAACATAATTTAAACCTCGATTTTCATAGTAAAATTAAGGCTTGCCATGACGACCATGACTTTGTGTTCGCTTCCCAATCAATTGTAGCCAGTATGCCGCAGGATAGTATATTGAGGCTTATTTATATTACACAGATTTACGGAAACGGCACTGAACATGTGTATAAACACTTCAAGCTTTGTTGGTGGCTTTTCTTGATACGCATTAATACTTTCACCATATTTAAGGCCATGGCAGATAAAACTATTGATTCGCTTTTAACATTTAATATAAAGATTACATGTTCACATAAAGTATGATTCAAAAAGTTGGTTATACTTCATCTTTTTGCCTGCATTGACAATCAGGTTGTATTATTTTTCTTTTATATTTCTAGTCTAGATCTTTTTTTTTTATTTATTTACTTATTTATTTATGTCAAGTCTATGGAAAATCCTTACAGACTATTGCAAGTGAGTTTAATTGTACCAATTATATCTTTTTTGAATAACTTTTTTTAAAATCTATATGAAAGTAAAGATTATTAAAGTCATTACAGACTCTACGAAATGGATCGAAGTTCGCATAGTTAGTTGCGTAATATTTTATGAAATTAAAATATCTTGTTGAACGAACAGGTTCTCTTATGTAAAGTTTTTCCAGAAGAAATTGAGAGTTGATAACACCATTAATCAGCTTCAAGAGATAGACAGCACTTAACATTATACGACANATAGACAGCACTTAACATTATACGACAGCTTTTTAATGAGTGCTAGGCGTTTTTCATAAGAAAGCAACCTTACATTAGGATTCCATTGTAAACCACGAAGATAAAATACTAAAAACTGTCTTTGAACTGATTTGATTTTGTAAGAATGTACAGCATATTGAGGGTCCCATATTACAGATCCATATTCAAGAAATGGGCGAACCAGTGTGGTAAATAATTGCTTGGTCACATAAGAGTCAGAAAACTCTTGAGCCCATCGTTTTATATATTACAGG
>QOCX01003925.1:2929-15890 GCA_005959815.1 Sarcophaga bullata | reverse complement strand
AACAATAGCCTGTGCATGCACAGAACACAACTTAGGAATTACACATGCTACCGTTGCCATTTAGCTCGCATACCATCATACATACAACCACAACGTACGTTTGGTGATTAAAATGAAATCCTTGAAGTGTTAAACTTTTTTAAAACTGTTCCTGTAACCATAATAATATTGTACAGACCAGTGGTTTTGTGAGGATAATTCTTGTTTTTTTTTTTTAAATCAATGCCGGTAACTTAATATGCTTGTGGAGAATAACAAGGGATAAAGAAATTCAACATATTTTGTCATGTAATGAATGAATGAAGGATTGAAGGAATGAATGAAAATTTAATTATTTGCTGTATGTAAAGTATTAAATTTTTCTGAAATCCAATTTCCGCCTACGATGCAGCGAGAGAATCTCAATGTTTAGGCGTAATACTTGCGTCATTATCTTATAAGAGAAGATCTCTCTTAGATCTTTCTTTCTTGCAGATGCACAAACGAATATGGTTTATCGAAACTATTCTTATCGTTTTATTACTTATTTCAGTAGACTAGTGAAATACAAACCATAAAGGATCGTATTTGATGTACCTGCCTCTCCTGAGAGGCTTTTTAAAACTTAAAATTGAGTTCTAGACCAAAAATGTCCAGAAAAATTTGTCCTTTCGCTCAGAATACTTTTCCTTATTAAAATATTATCTTCAGAGGGATAACCCAATGGGTACTAAAACAAACAGGATTGTTAAGCTTGACGTGTACAGGCAGTTCAAAGGCTGTCAATGAACTCGAGAAAGATTCATTGTTTCTTGTTGGCAGCACTATTGGATCGTACCTAAAGAAGAACCAAGGAAATAGAAACATTATTCGCTTTTTCACCACACAAATAGAATATGGTTTCAACAAAAGGGTTTTGGCTATACCATGAACATATTGTGTGGAGAGTTTGGTTAACAATTAATCTTATATTGACTACCTAACAATTTGCAGCCTGACCACATTAGACTCTTTTTTGTGGGGATGCGAGTAGTTCCTCGAATAAGATTTTCAGAACCCGTTTCTACCATAATTTATTAAACTTCTCAGGGCTTAAGATCAAACTTTAATTTATAATTATAAGCTTTTTTGCTTTAACTCAACATAAAAAACTCTTCGTTTTTAATAAATTATGATTTTTCTTTTGCAGATATACACACTGAACTCTCATCAGTAGTTCGAAAAGAAACAAAAAAGCAAAAAAATTTCATTTACAGTTAAATGCGCATCTTTCCATAATATATGGTATGTAAGTTCAATAATTTTCAAAAAACAAATTGCATGCATGGTTTTTAATAAAACCACAAAAATAGGCTTCCCCCCCCAAAAAAAAAAAAAAAAGAAGCAAATTACAAGTTTAAACCAACATTAAATTAGATGTGAAAACAACTTTCATTTACCACATAATTATTTTTGCCATTTTCAAAAAAAAAAAAAAAAATTTTTTTTTTAACGTCAAAAACGTCATTATTTGTACGACCTTCCAACGGCCATATGATTATTTGAAATATTTTTTCTAATTTTTTTTTTTAAATGACACTTGCATTTTGACATGACACTTTAGCAATAAATTGACAGTCAAAATGCTGCCAACTAACGTCACATGCATCTAGACAGTATATCATATGCCCACCACTTCTAAAATGTTCATGCCGAAATTTACGAGCCAGCCGAGAATGCAATACAATTTAATAATGAACACACTTGCACACACGATAAGTTAACGACCTGATAGTAGTAGGGGGAGTAACGTGTCATAGAACTTTTTAATTGTCATACTCCTCCTCCTCTTTCTTTTTTTTTTGTTATGTCGTTCCCTACACTTTAGAATAAATTTTGTATTCATTTCTACTTAAAGAATAAATGTTTGAAATTAAAAAGCGGCAAATAAAAAAAAAATTTAATAATTTCGTGTTAATGAATATGTTCTAAATGATAAACTGTATAGTTTTATTGTTATTAAATTAATAAAAAAATTTATTTGATTTGAAATTATAATTATTTCTTGTAAATCATGTAGAAAATTATTTTGTTCCTTACAATCTTTATTGTTTCGCAATCAATGACTGACTCAGTGACGCTTCACTGTAATAGCTTAAAGGTATAAATAACATAACGCTTATGTGTTATTCTGTAGGTGTCAAATTAGTACTTTTTCTTGTATTTGGTGCTCAGATCATAGCTGTTTTTCACATGTAAGACCTTTTGTATTTTAGCAAGATCCGCTACTTTTGATCGCACCAAAGTCTTGATTAATTTAAATCAAGGTTTTTATTATAATTCTTATGTATGTACTGTGTATGATTGCAATAAAAATCCGAAACAAGCCGGCCTATGCTAAAAATTTCTCATAGCAATTCGAGAAGAATAAAACGCCTGGTAACATCAGATCCTTGTATGATACCTACAACAACAGCGTGGCCTCAACTTCGATAATTAAGTCAAGTCTGAGATCTTTATTACTATCCTCTACCTTGTCAGCACTTTATATTGGATATTATGCAATAACTGGGTACAGTAGACCATCGTTCAGGAGCTTGTTGAGTGCCGCAATAACAGGGGGTCACTTCTCAGACCAGATTGGAGATCCCCATTGATAGACTTAAACTTAGAAACTAAACACACATACATAATTAGTCATTACAAACCCTTCAGTCAGGATTGTGGACCTAGTTTCTCACACCACTTAAGTTGTGTGTGTTAATTTTTGTACATGAGGGGCGGAACCTACAGTTTAAGGTCAACTCCAAACGACAAATTTTTGAGAAACTTTTCATTTAAATTTTTTTATTTACTCTCAGAGTTCTTGCCAAAAATCTGCCTCGAGGAATCCGCCGAAGAAATATTTTTTTCATATTTTCGTTTTAATGTCTGATCTGGGAGTTTGAACCGTGGACTTACGTGTAATAAATCAACACACTACCTACTAGACTACAGTGACTTAGAAACTGTACTTGTGCTCTATAAACCAGGGGGATTGTTATTGATTACGAGTCGTAAAACTAAATTTTTTAAAACACAATGCTTTACAGCGTAAGTTTCGAATAAATTTTCTTTCGAATTGAATTTTTTAATAATCCTCCCAAAGAGGAGTTCTGGTCCTTAGGCTTTGTTAGCAAAGTAGTCAGTTTAGTTGTCTCCTACATGATGTCTTGCATACGCCGACAGTCTAGTTAAGATAGTTTTGATATTTGGTTCGGGAGTCTATTGACTCCCGCTAAGCTAGGCTTGAATGAAAATTGAAAATAATAGAAAGGGCTGAGCATCATTTTCTCTTTAAATTATGACAGCAGCAATGAGGGTTAAAACAAAGATGGTTTAATACTGTAGTAGAAGGGTATACTAACAGCCGACCTATGTATCACGACGTAGACGTACGTTTAACATTTGACTCACAGGTGTAATGTAACGGAAGTTTGTGGTAAAAATTAATCGACAACAACAACAACAACATCAAAGTCCTAACACTTAAACAACAAACATTCACACAAACAGTGTCGTTTGTGTATTCCATGGGTTAACATAGAACGGACACCCATACACGTAAGACATTCTATCACATATGGATTTGGTTGGTTGGTTGATATATTCTTCAGCTATTCATTCATATTTATTACATTATAAATTCAGTAAGTAAAAATTCTGTAGATTTTGTTTTTTTTTTTGTTGTTGCTGCTGTTGTTGTTGTTATTCTTCAAACGTAATCGTTTTTTTGTTTCTGTACGTATTGTATACAAGAGGAGACGGCTTTCAACAAGAATTGTTTTTAATTCCTAATCTTGTGGTACTCCATTTACTCAGTCACATGGATTAGATATGCTATGCCCTGTTATGCTATGCTATGCTATGCTATGTACTATGGTCTATTATTCTATGCCATAGAATACATACGTCTCTGCGCTGTGTGCATAGAGATGAATGGTATCGTTTTACCATGTTATTGCAACATATTCCGTACACATTTTTTCAATTGCAGTTTCAGTTCATTTTAGTGTTGTTGCCATTCTACCTGTCAACAGACTATCACAGTTTGCTTAACAATTTAATATTTTTGGCCTTTTGTATAGGCCAAGATGTAAGGAAGACAAACTGCAGACATTGTACATTAAGACAAACGCACACAAATAATAAAAAAAAAACACCTTAAAACCATTCATTTTGGAACTGTTGTTGGAACTGTTGTGTATGTATGTCTTAGCATTGGCTCTGTATCTTCTTACACTTCACTGTTTTATGCTTAAAATCTTCTTTTTGGTCACGTTTATGCCTGGTGGGTTGTTCTTGTTGGCCCTTGTTGAAATTGTTTTTTTTTTTCTTCTTTCTTTTTACCTTTTCTTCTTTGTAGTTTATTTACCTTAAACGCTTTAGCGTAAAGCCATTTTCTTGCAATTTTCTTTATTTAAGCACACAAAGTGAAGAAAATTTGTGTGTAAAGAAAAAAAATATTCTTTCTTAGGGATTTTCTTTTCTAATTTTTTTTTTTTTAGTTTTTCTTGGCTGACTGTTGGTTATCTTTACTTTACTAAAAACCTTTCGTATCTCTGTCCTCTTTTTCTGTATAAATCTAACCCTCCATGGCTTTTTCTTTCTTTTATATTCAACTTGATTTTCTGTTATAATCCAGGTGGTTTGCCTTTATTGCTGGTATATGTCTGTGAATATTAGAATTTTTCGCACGACTTTCGTCGTTATTGCCAGTGTCAGGAATTGAGAGAAATAGAAACAGAAACAGAAACAGAATACACTGTCAGACATTGTTACGTTTTTATTAGACTTTAGAGAATATTTTTTTTTATTTTATTTCATTCTATTTCTATTAATTTCTATTTTAAACAGAGTGCCAAAGAATACTTTATACAGAAATGCATTCTATTGAAGACGCGGGGTTTGTCTATATTAATATTTAAAGTTTAGAGTCTAAACTGTAGAGTCCTTTGACGTCTTAGATACTAGTTCGGCCAGTTTGTTTGCATGATAACAACCACACTTTAGTCTCTGCTTTGGGCGACAGAAACAAGAAATCGGTCAATGCTATTAGGAAGTCCATCAGGATCAAAATAGATCATGGACATGTATTCGCTCTAGTCTGTTAGTAATGATTCTATTATTTTTATGAATAATTTGAATTGAAAACCACTTTGTCCCTCCGCCAGTTTGGAGAATATGGTTATAAGTACTCACATGCTGAGAACAAAATTCATCGCAATGCAGATCAGACCTTAGGGCATAATAAAGATTTGATTGGTGATGAGATAAACACCATTGATTCGCCAGTTAGGATATGTGAGCCTATAACTCGTTTAGTGTAATTAAAAAGTAATTGAAAAGACTTGCTTTCCATGATCTAGCAATACATTCGCAGTTATAAATGACACGAGAAGATTTGGATGATTTTGGCTGCTTGTCAAAGTCTGGGAAATTTTTGTTTTTTTTTTAATTTAAGAATGTTTTTACTAAAAATATGTTTTATCGACATGTCATTTACATCTGACTTGTCATATACTATTTTGTATNNNTGTATTTATATCTACAAATGATGTTTATTTTTTGCTTTTGAACGCATATCTGGCATAACCAATTGCTTATACAACGAACGGATGATTTTAATGAAAGACAAAAATCAGAAACAAAAGCTAAAGTCTTTCGACAAGCGTCACGACTGTTTCGATATGTATTGTCAGATCAAATTAGATGACTTTTACCAAATGTTTTAAGCTTAATTTTATTTTACTTTGAATAACATAACACAACATGAAGACAATTTATCAGGTGTCGATGGTGGTCTGCTGAGTAATTTGCTGAACTGTCAGTATGAGGGTTGTAGGTTCGAAACTCTGTTACGAGTTACTTTCTCCCTAATAATTATGATATAATTTGTAATTGTATCGTTGTTATAAATAAAATAAATAATACATAATATAAATACAGATGTAAACTTCATGCCACCTATATACGATCTGTATGATTTATAAGTCTGAATTGGATTTTGAGACAGATAAACCAAAACATAGTTAACGCACCTTAAGACAAATTCAAAATTACGTTATTATTTACATATGTACATGCATACATACATATGCATTTGTTTTAAGCTTCAATACAAAAATTTGTCTTCAAGAATCGTTGTATTCAATTTCCCTTCATTGAAATTCCTTACAAATATTTGGATTTTTTGTTTTGTTTCTTTTGTAAACTAACTTTTTTTTATTTCTTTTGTGTACAATGTATTGAAATTAGTGAAGTCATATGTGTTTTAAAAAAATGAAAGAAAACAAATCATAAATTTCACCTTTTTCGCATATGAAATATTAATGCAAAGTAAAAAAGAAAAATCACAGATTATTTAGCATTATAATGTATTATAAACAACAATAAAATAATAATTTTTTTTTAAATTTACTTTTCATTATTTATTATTTTTTGTATTTTATTTGAGAAATCTCTTTAGTGGATGTGCAATTCACATTACAGGATAATCATATCTGTCTATCAGTCGTCTTAAATTACTTTGGAAATCACTCCATTTACTTCATAATTTCAAAGCAATCTCAAGTAATTCTCGTGCTCTGGCTATTGGCAAACATATTGTTTTCGGTAGGGAATCGTGTTTATAGTTTTATATCCGGTTGCATTTACGGTCCCATTAACCATATACAGTTCAATTAAACGGCTCTGAGCTACACATGTAAAGTAGTTAGCAGTGAATAACGAAAAACTCAAAATGGTTATATGCAAAGTTTTAAACTTGAGGCCCCATATATAGCCTGTTTTTGATCGCTTATCAAACAAGTAATTCAACTCCCCTAAAGACTTGGAAAACTCGTCTTTATTTAAAGGACATTTACAATCCCTTGCATCTCAGGAATACATACTCGCTTTCACTAAATGGCAGGGCCTACAGTTTAAAGTAAGACTGCCGCAGCGATAGATTTTGAAAAACTTTTAAATGGCAATTTTGATTTCCTCTCAATTTTTTTTTTACCAAAAATCTGATGAGGAGCAATTGCCGAAGGAAATATTTTTTTTTTCATTTTGTTCGAGATGTCTAGGCTTAGGCTGTGAAACACAGCCTTACATTCTCTTACCCCAGCACACGTACCTACCAATGGGGGGGGGAATTTTATCTTCGTCTCATATTTTAATTCCAATCTATTTGACCTTTCATTTAACCTTCTTTCATTACTCTCTTAACACTTGTCCGCTTTTATTTAATTAATGCACTGAATGTTTTTACCCTCAACTGTTGCTTTCATTTGTTTTTTAAATGGGTTATGGTTTAATTTTTTTCGTTATGTTATTATTATTTTTTTTGAACGCAGGTTTAATTTGTTTTTTCGCGTTGGTGTGTTGAACGAACAATTTGTCTGTCGTAAGCCACACTCATTCAACATACAAACTTCGAGAGCCATCACTTGGACATGATACTTTGTCAGTTTATCTTTCGTGTGTGATTGTGTTAGTGTTGTTTGTAAATATTTTGTCAAGCGGTTTAAAAAAATTTTTGACCGAACAATCGTGACTCTTTGAATCGCCTATTTAATTTTAGCTTGTTCTTTTGTCCATTAAATAGTGTCTTTTTGTTCATATTATATTAAGGCATTAAAAATTTTTTAAAGAATAATATTTTTTTCATTTTTCTTTACGGGCATTAAATTTTAGCTTAAATTTCATGAGTATGTTTTCTTAAGACCAGTTCAGAGACTTTTTGTCAGTCTAAACATAACGTATGTTATACATTATGTGTACATGGCTCTTAATAATAATAATATCGGTTATCTGGTAATCATTTGTGCTGGTTACTGATGGTAGTGCATTCAAAATGGCATTGTTGTAATCACTCTAGAAACAGTACTTGCAAGGAGGATTGTTTAAACACCTTTTCTGTTGTCTGTCTGTTTTTTTTTTTTATAAATTAAATAATTTTTAAATACAAGTTATAACGGATGTCGTTCCTTGACTCTGATATAAGAAAGTAAATCTTTTATTTTAAAATGTTTTTTGTTGGAATTGCTGTTTTATGACTAATGGCATGAATGTTCAAATTTTCCATACAAGAGACCAAAAGAATATATTTCACAGTATTGGGCTGTCTAGTCTAACTAGTCCGCGCTTGCCTTTTTTTGACCAAATACGTTGTACCAGAGAATTTTATATAAATATTAAAACTTGGTAATACTCATACCACAGCATAATTTCTTTTTTCTCTATTTTTCATGTTCCGTTTCAGAAACAATTAAGCGGTAAGTTTATAAAACAGTTTATAGAATAATGTGTACTACAGTCGTCCCCTTTCTCTAGCAAACTTCTACGCTCTCTTTTTATATAGTGAGTATTCTTCCCTAAATTTTGTACAGAGGAATAGGCGATACCGCAATATTGCGTCAGAATTCGCAATTACGGGTCCGTTGAAGTACTGCCCGGCTGTTGTTAGTCTGTTTGAAAACACAATTTGTTTCCAGTTCCAGTAGAGCCCCCCCATGTCAACTACAGCAGTAAATATCACACCATATCTAACGTAAATTAGTTTATAACGGCCCGCTTCGTTGTGTATACTCGAAATTTACGGTGTCTTTCAGAAAGCCGATAATTCTGGTTATTTCACCGTAGATCACTAATATGAAAATGCTCCTTGTTGCTTCATGTGCTTTATGACGAAAAATTTTGCTTCCTCGTCAGCTGTATTGTTTTTCAGTCACAGTTGGCGAAATTTCTACTGGCTCTGGGGTCGCCCCATGAGCTTTCTGATGCGAAGCAGCCTAAATGTCATCATTGTTTGACCAGTTGTGTGTACGATCAGGGGACGTACCCAGGGTATATATGTATAAGTCTAAGGGCCATTATGTACCAACTTCCTGTTAAAGTTGGGTTTAGTTAAAGGTAACTTTAGCTAAAGTGAACTTTAATGTTACCTTTAACTTACTTTCGTTATTACAACCAAATGATAAAATAAAGTCCACTTTTTCAAAAATATGGCAGTACCGGTGCCATATCGATAATACTGCTCAATTAAATAATTTTTTTTTAATTGCAGTGGCAACGACGGTTTTTTAAGCTGAAGTTGCCATATTGGAAATAATATATAATGCGGTATGTTCAAACAAACTTAACTTTAAAAGTAGCAGCTTCGATGATCCTCCCTTTAGCTTGCTTCTACCTTATTGTTCACTTATAATAATGAATACAATTTATCTGCCTGTTAAAATCCTCCCTTTAATTAAAGGCAAGTTGTGATAATAGCCCTAAATCACTTTGCGTCATAGTTTACTATACAAATGTCAAATTCAGAATTGATGCATACGTCCATTTGCCACTGTTAGAGCCTTTTCGATAGGATGGTAACTGTTAAACTGCCTTATACAGCGTCAATTGTCTTTCAAACTAACAGTTAATCGCATCCTGTTCCATCCTTTGTTTATTTTTCATAATAAACATTTGAACTGCTTTAAAAATGGCACCTCCGAAATTGCAAAGGAACTGAAACTATATTTCATGTCAATTGCAAACGAAAGGAGGCCTCTTTTAACAAATGTAGTCATACTTTGCTAATCGACCCAATTATCTTGATTCCAGAACATTGAAGACATTTAATTTAGTATACTTGGTTTTTATCTTTTAAAACATTCTTGGGAATCTAAAATACAAAAAAAAAAGAAAATAATTTTTTTGTAGACAAAAACAACTGCTGAAGCCAACCAATAAAACTGAATGAATAGATTACAATGATTATGATGATGATGATGAGGGTGATGTTGCTTTCTAGGATGGGCATAAAAGAGGTATGAAAGGTACAAATAATTACAGAATGAGTAACAGAAATAATATTATGACAGGCTTACTATCTTGGCATCGTCTATAGCTGATGTTTGGCTAATATTTTCGCACCCATACAAAAGGCCAGACTTTCATAAGGACTCTTATGATTCTTTTTCTTTCTTTCTTTTTTTAATTGTAAAAACAATAAAAGATTTTATAAGAAATCTGGTGATGGTGATGATGATGATGACGATGACGTCTAAAGTGTTGGTCGTAAAAGATAAATTGTGTATCTTTTTATTGCATTTAATATGTATTTAATATCTTGTCTCTGCGTTTGGTTTCTTTTTTTCGTTTGAGACTTGAGTCATGGTTGAGTGGATTTTAAAATATGCAAAGGAAGATATGCAAAGAAACTATGACATGTCCGCCATCCACAATGTAATGTCATCTTTGGTATATTGTGGGAATTATTAGTCAAAATACAGATAGGAAATACAGGATGAAAAGGCTAATAAAGTGTACTGTACTACCGTGTCCATTACTTTAGTAAATTCAAACTGTTTTGGTCTACGGCGATATTCCTTCAAGTGTAACTACAGTCGTTGGAGCACTCTGCGCCTATTGTCTTTAGAATTTGATATTTTGGCATTAATTGACTTCAATTGTACATAAAAAAGCATACAGCAACTCTAGAAAAGAATAACCATTTTGCCTTCTAAGTGTACCTTCTAATCTAATGATGCCTTAAAAAAGAATTTTGTTGACCACGATTGTCGAACATAAATTCTCACTCGAACTAACAAAAAAAAAAAGAAAACATTTTAATACACGGTATTCGTTAAGAAGAATGTTAGGCAATCATTTAAATTCTACCATTGATACGCTTATTAAGCGGAAAGTTATAAAAATTTATTGTGTTCTGGTAGATTGCGAATGAAAATTTGTAATGTTTTTAAGGCATTTTATTTATTACGTGAATAAATCCCATCCCATACCATCCCATCCCATCCCATCATATATGAAACGAGATTATTTCAATAAATCCCTTGACTATTTATGCCTGAAAAAATACGTTATTGTTTCTGTTTCTGTTTTGGTTTCTCTTAATTTTGCTTTATTATCGTGATTGTAAGTTGTAAGTTATTTACTGATTTTCAGAAGCCATGTTAAATGCGAATCTCATTTTATCTCATAGAGAAGAAAAAAACAATCTATTTTTACAATCAAACATTCAGTAGCAACAGCAACAGCAGCATCAACATCAACATCAATATCAACAGCAGCAACAATAACATCATTGTCAAACTCAGTCGTCATCATTATCATCGGTAACAACTGTAGCCAACAGTGGCAGGCAGCATCAACAGTCAATATCTGTAGCATAATTGAGGTGGACAGACACACAATAACATCATTGTCAAACTCAGTCGTCATCATTATCATCGGTAACAACTGTAGCCAACAGTGGCAGGCAGCATCAACAGTCAATATCTGTAGCATAATTGAGGTGGGGCATTAATGAACAACTTAATGGATCTCTTAAAATGTTCGTAACCTAAAGGGAACGAAAGTAGAAAAAAAAATTAAAAGAAAAGAAAAAGAAAAAAATTTAAAGCGAACGAACGAACAATGGGCAAAAACATCAGCAGAATGAAATATAAGAAATGATGAATGCTTATGCCATTGAACTTGACATTAATAGGGTTTCGTTTTGATCTTCTTCTGCTGTTTCTGTGCGTAATTTTCTCTTGTAGTTCTTCACATTTTCTTTTATTTTCATTTAATTTTCTTCTTTTCATTTGAAAGTTTTTTCCGATTATTTAAAAAAAAGATGGAAGATGGAAAGATGGTTATTTTTTTCTTGAAGTGGTTGGGATTGGTTCGTTTCGTAAGAAAATATTGTCATCTCATCATATTTTCTTTTCGATTCTGCTTCAATATTTCTCAATCCAAAATCCGTCAATCGTCAGGAAAAACGAATTTGATTTTAAAATTCATTCATTCCAACATAATTTTGTTTTGATTCAAAAGGCACAAGTGGCTTGAGAGCTCAACAATGCAATTTAATCCGTCATAAATATGCCTAAGAAGGCGATGAAGAGTCTAGAAATATTTTGCCATTATTTCCTTGTGTATTAAAAACGATTTTAACTCAGCTGAATGGAGGTAAATTCTAGGGCGCTGTGGAGTTTCTGGTATACTTCTGTTGTAGACAGTGTGGGATGAAAAGTAGGGTAAAAAAATTTCGGCCAAGATGCTTTCACCAAGATGCTTTCGGTAAAGAAGAAAACGTGAAATACGTTGTTATTTCACTTCTTTGATAAAAGCCAATCCCTGTTCTGTAAACCAATTGAACGTATATTCCATCATCATGTATTTGGTCCAGCTTTGCTTTTCGAAGTCATATTCAGGTCGAAGGTTTCCTAGGTCCAGATTTTTTTTTCTTTTGGTGAATTGGACTATTATTTCAGTGTAGAAACGAAAACCTCCAATTTGCATATTCGTTGTCTCAGTATTTTCTACATCTCGGATACCAGTCCACGCCAGTATGTTGTAAAACAATGTTTGCCTTCTTCCACTGGACCATTTTCCATCAATACTTCCTCTAATAACAGTTTTTAGCATAATAAGGGCATTATATGACCCGAGTTTGTTCTCCAAAGCACTTTTTTCTAATCAAGCGGTATTTTTAAGTGCCACGCCTACTAAGCTTTGTTCCCTTTGAATAAATGCAAACAATTAAGTTCAACTTTTTATAATTTTAATCAGAATTCTTTACAATAAACAGACTTCTTTAAACACTCTTTATTTCCATCGTATAAATCCTTTATTTTATGTTTCGTCCCTTTATGGTATGGCTTAAGCCAGAATTTAGTAACAAACTCCATTTATTTATGTAAAGGAGCTTTGCGTTCTCCATTGGTAACATAACATTTCTTGCAGTAAAACTGCATCCGCCTGACACTCAATGGGTTTTGTCATTTGAGTTTAGTTTTTTGTTGTTGTCCAAATAACTGACGTTGTTTTGCCATAGAAATACATCATAATTCTTATTAAAGCGCTCCTATTTAAGACAAGACAAACAGACGAACAGACAGACAGACAGACAAACAAAACAGCGAGTGGATTGACAGAGAGAGACAGACGTACAATTCGCATGAACTTACTAACCAGTTACAAATGTACA
>QOCX01003924.1:0-16085 GCA_005959815.1 Sarcophaga bullata | reverse complement strand
TGAGAAATAATTAAAAAGAAAATATTAAAAAAAAATATTAAAAAAATATTGTATAAAAACGGCAAGATTTGTGTGTGTGTCTGTATGTTTATAAATTTTAAAATTATTTCATTAACATTAGCTTAATCAAAATACACAGTAAAACTAGGTTTTGTTTTGTTATTATTATTAAAAAATAAATATAAAGTTTTAAAAAAAAAATTATAATAAAAATTATTTTTAAAAAAAATAAAAAAAATTTACAAAAAAAATTTCAATTTAAATTGAAAAAGAAAAATAATTTTTCTATGAAAATGAGGAAGCCGTTTGGAATGTTTTAAAAAAAATTTCACAAAAAATCAAAAGAAGTTTTTAAAATTTTCAATTTTTTTTTTTTAAAACTACAATTATTTTTTTTATCATTTATTTACAATTATTTTTATATTTTTTGTGTGTGGCTTACATGGCTAAAATGATTTTTTTTTATTTTTAAATTTAACAACTGGGTTGGTTTTTAATTTAAAATTTTATTTATTTTTTTTAGAATATTAAATTGTTTTTTTTTTTATTTTATTTTTATTTTTATTTTTCAAATTGTGTTTTTAACAACAAATGCACTTGTTTTTGTTTTTGTTTTTTTTTTGTTTTTGTTTTATATTATTTTTAATTCATTTTTATTATTTTATTATTTTAAAATAAAACTAAATTAATAATATTAAATTATTATTGCATATCTTTTAAACATTTATTCGTTTATTTATTTTTTTTAATTATTCTTACTTTTGTTTTTTAATTTCCTTTTGTATTTAATTCTTTAAAGAATTTTTCTTAAAAAGTTTTTTTCATGGAAGAGAGTTAAAGGGGGGGTTCAATTTAAAATTGAGATCTTTTATTATTTTTTTTTAAAGTTTTTATTTTTTATTTTTAATTTGCAAAAGGAAAAGTACAACAAAATTCTTTTGTTTTAAAATATAAATTTTTTCTTTTTATTTTTATTAATCTTAAAGAAAATACAGTAAAAAAAAGAAAAAGAATGTTTATGTTATGGTAGAGGAGACTAAGAAAATATTTAAAATTATTTACTCTTTCTTTATTAATTTAATTATTTTCTCAATGCAAATGCAAATTCCTTAATGTATTTAAATTTTCTGTTTTTTGAACAATAACAATTTCATTTACTTTATTAATTTAATTTATTTATAATTACAAAAATTAAAAGTTAAATTAAAATAAAATTGGTTTTTTTTTTTCTTTTTTTAAATTATAAAGAGTATTTTCAATATTTTTTAAAGGCTATTCACAGTTTTGGAAATTCAACTGCAATTAAACGAAGATATCGTTTTACAGAGTGGCCTAATCAAAAGAATATTTATAAGCATTGAACAGACGATTATCAGATCATATAATATTGTCAGATTTATTACACGAATATACTGACAAGAGAAAAGTAAGACAAAGCTTTGGATATAATTTGCTGACAAACAAAACTTTTTCTTTGGCAATATTGTCAGATTAGAAAAATTGTCTTGTTTTACAGGCTTACTAAACACAACTAAATTGTCAGATTTATTGTCAAACTCAAAGTACATGGTCATTCGCTTTATAAAATTAGAAAACGAAGTATAAACAAATTTTTAAACAAAGAAATAAATCCGGAAAAGATTATTTCAAAAATATTTTTACAAAAAATTGTCAGATTGTACCATAAAAATTGTCAGATTTGTTGTCATCCGGCTTTGGACTCAAAGTATTTGTCAATTGATTTGAAAATAGAAAAGAATATCAAGCATGGGTAATATGTTGCTACTGTTTTGATTGAATTTCTATTGGGAATTCATTTCAACTGATATTTTTAATCATTTGACATCGAAAATTGTCAGATTTGTTGTTAGAAAGGTGGTGTTTGCATAAGAAAAGATTATGTAGGGGAAAGCAACGGAAGTTTTAATCATTTGACATTGAAAATTGTTAGATTTGTTGTTAGAAAAGTGTAATTAGAAAACATTTGCATTTAAACATTGCATTTGAAAATATTCTGCGGCGTGAAGCATGGGAACATTTCAATATCGAATCTATAGCTACTAGAAATTTCATTGTAAGTACTAAATGTCAACTACTTCTTGCCATTGGCAGTATGGTTTGAGTATCCCAAATCAGAAACAAAGTTTCGAAACAGAAATTGTTACTGACATTAGGTCAACTTAGAAAAAAATAGCTGCAGCAGATAGAAACTAATTTATAATGAGATTCACTAAAGGGGATAAATTCTGGTTTTTTTGTTCTTATTTCTCTAAAACATTGTGAAAACATGGCTGTTTATAGAAAGAAATGTCTGACAACGATAGTTTAACAGCGTTTGAAGAAATTTCTTCGAATGATCTTGGGAATATACTGGTCAATGATTTGTTTTCAGTCACAAACTTATCAACATTGAATAAATATTGAAATCCGCAAACTTAAAATGGAGTTGTATCAGCCAGATTTTGTGTAAACAATTGAAAATTAAGCTTACAAGGTAATAGACGAAGAAGTGGATCATAAACACACTTAGAAACATGGGAAAATTGGAATTAAATTATCGAAATTATATATTCGATGGAATATCTAACGAGATAAATAAATGCTCCTTGAAATAATAAAAGTGTGTTGTATTGGTAGTTGAATAATATTCTTTGATCTGGCCATAGAAGTAGGGAGAAGGAGAGAGTAGGCAGATGTCAGACATTAATGTTGTGAGTATTGAAAGAAACGATATAATCTTGTTTCGGCCTTGTGTGCCTTGCAGGAGTATTGTGTTGTCAGGAGTATTGTATTGTGAAATCTTACATTATTTAACAAAAAGTATCTACTAGACCACGGCGGCTTCAACAAAAAGCACTAGAGTTTGCTATTTCAAGAAATGATGATAATAATGGTAGCGAAGGAAGAAAGAATATAATCTTGTTGCGGCCTTATGTGCGTTGCAGGAGTATTGTATTGTCAGTTGTTGAAATCTCGTATTATTTAACATAAAGAACTAGAGCTTACAACTTCAAGAAATAATGATAAAAATGGTAGCGAAGGCTATTTCCATGATTATCACTCGGCTGATATCACTGTTGTTAACTCGACGTTCTGCTTATAGCAGTGAATGCTTTATTGTGGACATGTGAAACAAACGTCTAAATACAGCTGAAGCTTGCTTATCTATCACATTGTTTTTGTTCGAAAAAGAAATTCTGACAATTTTATTTAATATGACAATCGTCTGATCTTAGCTTAAAGACTTATTTTTGTAGGATGAACGATAAAACATGTTCGTTTGTTTATATTGGAAAACCCAAGATTTTGTCTGTGTTTTCCAGACATATAGACAAACATGAGATGTCGTTCGTCTTACAAAAACCGGGTATAAATTTGTAAATTTTTGATTTAATTTTTGTTTTTAGTTTTTTTTTTATAGAAAAATATAAATTTTTATTAAATTGAAACAAGAGAAAATAAAAGTTAAAAAATAAAAAAAAATTGTACAATTTAAATGAATCATGATACTATTGGCACTTACAGAATGGGTCACATTACAAAAATTAATTAAAAAAAATAAAAAAAATTAAATTAAAAAAAAAATTTAAAAAAAAAATAAAAATTTAAAAATAATAATAAAATAATAATAAAACTATTTTAATATAATATAAGCATGATTGTCTCGTTGTGAGTAATTGAGTGAAGTGAGTGAAATCATGGAAAAGAAAACGCTCACATAAGATTAAACGTAGAGAAGTACAAGGTTTGGAGTAAAAAAATAATTTTCAATTTCGTATGGGAATGTAACAATAAAAATTAAAAATTAAAAAAATAAAAAAAATAGAAATTATATTAAAAATTAAAATAATAAAAATACAATCAATCAATCAATCAATCAATCAATAATAATAATAATAATAATAATCAAGAAAAATCTCATATACGATACGATAATATAATAAAATATAAATATTTTTTTAGTTTTTTCTGTTTTCTTTTGTTAAATGATTTAATTACTTATTAACTAAATTAAGTAACTACATTTAAAATATATTTAATATTGTATAATAAAATATAATATAATATAATATGGTTATGTATTGTGTATGTGGTATTATGTATGTTTTCTTTCTTTCTTTTTTTTGTTATTGTTTATTTAGATTAATTTAAGCGAAAGTTGTTTTATTCTTTACTTTATTTTCATTTATTATTTACTGTTGTTGTAATTGTAACGTTTAAATTATTTGTGCTTTAAAATTTGTGGCCGCTAAAGCATGTTTTTTTTTTGTTTTGCCTGTAAAGAGTCTGGCTAGTTGCTGCTGCTGCTGCTGCTGCTTCTGCTGCTGTGCTAATTTGCTAATTAATCTTTAACTGCTGTTACTGCTGCTAATGTCACTGTCATTCTGTTGTCATTATAATTATTATGGCTATATACACATATTAGAAGTACTATCCACCTTCACACCATCCATTTAAATATCCCTTACATGTGGGATATGCTAAGATGGTTGCAAGTGTTGTTTTTTGTTTTGTTTTTGTTTTTTTATAGATTTCAAAAATAATAATTAAAATTATCAAGTCTCTCGATGGTGTCTTTTCATTTCTTTTCTTTTTTGTTTTTTTGTTTAAAATTTAAATATTCGACTGCCTGCCTAACTGCCTGCCTCCTGTATGATCAGTGTATCAGTGATTCGGCAGTTCGGTTAGGGTGATATCGTACAGTTCCTCCTCCAGCTGTTGTACCTCTAATAAGAAAATATCTTCATTGCAGTAATACGATATCATATATCATCAATTTTCGCTGTAATCCTAAAATTATAAAAACAAAGAAAAAGAAAATAAAAATTAACATCAAAATCTCTCAATGAATTAAAGAAGAAGATTTGAAAGAAGGAATTTTTTTTTTTTTTTTGAAAACATTTTGGAATTGTAAAGAAAAAAAAAAAAAGAAAAAATGTAATACAGTCTAGCCAAGATGAACTTATTTTCTAATTGTGCTACCCTTTACATGCTTGTGTGCTTTTTTAGTATCTTAATCTTACAACACCAAGACCAAATTAAAAATTTCTTTCAAAACTAACATGCTTTTGTTTTGCTTCTTAAAAATATTAGGTGTGGTGGGGGGTAGTAATTAGTATTATTATTTGCTATTTATTGATTAGTAGTTAGTGTTTAGTTAGTTAGTTAGTGTGTGTGTGTGTAGTACTACTTACCCTTTTTTATTTGTTCGATAAATATTATTTATACTCGTTGTTGAAATTTTATATTTATTTTCAATCTGCAATTGGAGAATATGAGAGAGAGAGAGAGAAAGAGAAAAAAAAATAATATTGATGATGCGTTTTCTTTTTTTTTTTCTTGTATTTTGTATTTTGTTTTAACTGTGTATGTGTGTATATGTGTAAGTGTATTTATTTTGTTTTTTTTTTAACCGGAAATAGTTTAACAATATAAAAAGAACAGAACAAAAACAAAAAAAAATTAAATTTTTTTTTTATCTACAAAAACTCATAATTTTTTTTTTAGCTTGATTAACCAATTCTTCTTAACCAATTTCTTTATTTTTTTTTTTCTTATTTTTCATTAACAATTATTTCTATATTGTTTTTGGTTTTTTTTTTGGATTTTATTGGCCAATTATATAACATTTACATTGTATGTGGTAGAAACCTAAAAAAAGGGGGCTTTAAATATTTAAAAACCTTGTCATTTCAGATTAAGGGACCAGCAGCCTTATGATCAATCACACTGGATCATACGCATGCCCATGCTTTAATATACTGAGGAAATGTTAAGAGTTTTCAAATATTCTCCCCCAGTATTGTATTGTGCTGTTGTGTTTTTCTGTTGATCTGCCAAAAAAATAAGTGCTTTTGTACAATTTTTGTTTGGTTTCTTTGCAGTGTTTTTTTGAAATGCTAATGTCAATGAAATCAATGAGCTGAAGGATTCACATGATTTTGGAAAAATATAATAAAAAAAAATATACGAACAAATAACAGGCGTACACTTTTACAACTTAGTGTAAGAACAGAATAACAGTCAAAAACTTTCACAAAATGGTGTCGTAAATATTCCATCAATCTCCGATCGGTATTCTCATAAGCCTTTTCAATGTTTACAAACAACTATTTTTACTCGAGCACCAATGTAAACAATGAAATGTCAGTTACGGCCGACAAGTTCCAAGTTCCAGCATTTTCTCCTAAAGCTACACGCCCGTATTCTATTCGTACTCTTATAGCCATTATTACAACTTGCCGTTAAAGTTAGATTTAGTTTTAAGGTAACTTTAGCTAAAGTGAACTTTAAAGTCAACTTTAAATTCTTTTCGTTATTACAACCTACAGATAAAATAAAGTTAACTTTTTCAAAAATATGGCAGTGTCGAAGCAATGCCGATAAACAAGTTTTTGTTTAAGTAGTGGCAACGACTGGCTTCCTTTTTTATTGTATATGCTCATTTTGTTTAAATTTGAAGTTGCCATATTGAAAACAATATATAATATGGCAAGTTCGGAACATAAAGTGAACTTTAAAAGTTAAAGGCAGGATGATCCTCCCTTTAGCTTAACGCTCATTTCTACTTTATTGTTCACTTATAATAATTAAAAAATAATTTATCTGGACGTTAACATCCTCTCTTTAGTTAACGGCAAGTTGTAATAATGGCCCTTAAAGACTTATAAACTAACTTATCTCCTTACGCCAAATAAAATGTGTTGTTGCCTTACTGCATTTGCTTTACTTGTAGTTGATTACTGTATTTTGAGGAGTAAGCATGAACAAATTTGGGCATTTCATATTTTCCTGTAAAAACTAAGCTTAATAACAGAATTATTTCAATTTTTATTTAAATTAAAGGAAATATTGTTTCTTTAATAGTCTTTAAAAGGTTCTGACGATTTTTTTTTTTTTTCAAGAAGTCCATCCATGTTTTGATTTTGCTGGCAGTTCTAAGCTTCCCTGTAAATATTTTTATATTTTTTATTGAGCTTTTTGAGTATTAAAAATGAAAAATTTGGTTGCTAGGCTTGTCTGGTTTCAAAACAATAGCATACACAGGATAACACTCAATTACTTTTATGCTATGGCGCTGACAAGTGTCAAGATTTGACCAAAAAATTAAGAAATTTTCAGGATGGATCTGAGATGTTACGTACTTTTTTTTAACAGGAAATGAAACTTTGAAAGTGCTGACTGAGGTAGATGATTAAGAAGAAAGCTAATAAACGGTATTTTTATTTATAATATTACAGTGAAACGAGAATGAGGCTAGCAGTCTAGCTAGCAGTCTACAAATTTATGCGTGCTTAGTTCTTACTCCACTAGTCGTAAGTATTTGGTGTGTATTCGTCTTCAGAAGGAAGAAAAAAGGGTAACGTAGCATACATAACATCTAACATATAATTGGTTTCTCACAGCCACTCTTGTTGTGTGTTAATTTTATACATGCGTGGCGCGATCTACAGTTTAAAGTCGACTCCGGATGACAGATTTTTGAAAAACTTTTCATGGCAATTTTATTTTCTCTCAGAGTTTTTTGCTGAGGGTAAGTCGCCGCAGAAATATTTTTCATATTTTCGTTTTGATGTCTGACCTGGGGTTTGAAATGCCGCCTTATGTCAAGCCAACTACTAGACTAAGGCGACCACAACGTAGGATATATGCTTCATATTTGGTGCTCGTATTACTTCGAAAATGTTCTGTGCTCAAAGGAGGATGAGAGAATAAGAAAAAATGAACGTTAAATGAATGCCTAAATTTTTTCGCATCCAGTCCTTATTTGAATGAAAATAGGTATTTTTAAAAGCTCGTCTTTACAGGAACAATGCACGGAGTAAGAACAAAAGAATTTGTGCCCAAATTTTTTCGTATTCACTCCTTATTTGTGTGCACGTAAGTATTTCAAATTATTTGTCTTTAAAAGTATAAAAGACAGTGTAGGAACAAAAGAGTAATGTAAGATGTATGGCCAAATTTTTTCGTGCACATTCCTTATTCAAATACTTTCAAGGCTGTCGAAAGTATTCGTCTTGAAAAGATGAAGGGCCATCGTAAGAGTAAACAAGTAACGTAGAGATTAAAATTAAAAAACGCCCAAGAATGATAGAACTTATGATTATGTTGTAAGTTTGTGACAAATGACGTCATGCCAATGTGTTCATTAATTCTATCATGCTTGGGTTTGCAAGTGCTTTGCTTAACAGTTGTTGGTGGTAGGTAGGTGGTAGTAGAACTAGTAATTAAGGTAATAATATTTGCAAAAGTGTTGTTGTTTTTATTTGGATTAATTTACAATTTTTAAATTTTCTTGTTGTTTTTTTTTTTCAACACAATTATTATGATTATTATTGTTTAGATTGTTTAGATTGTTTAGAAACAAAATGTTATTTGGCTGTAAACCATTTAATGTGACTGATGATGATACAATTTTAATTTACGTTTCAAACGAGCAATGATTTGTTTGTTTTAATTTTTTGTTGATTAATTTGGTTACAATAGAGATTACAAGATTAAGATTAAATTAATGAAATCCTGTTTAAACCCTTCCTGGTTTTTAGGTTAACACCATTCGTTATTATAAATTATTATATTCTAAATTAACATATAAAATGAGTAAGACATTCATACATTTTGGCTTTAAGGATATTGAATTTAGTTTTAAAAAGAATTTTTTTTTTTATTCCGCATTTAGGGTATTCACAGACAGTGTAAGTGATACAGGATTCAGAGGCCAATTGTAAACCAAAATGAATAAAATGACGGTTAATTATTTGAACAAAGAACACAATCTTATTTTTTTATATTTGTTGTTGTTGTTGTTGTTGTTATAGGCTTAAATTATTGAAACGTTGTTGTTATTAATTTGTTTTTTTTTTTTTTTTGATTAACTTGGCGATGATTTCATTTTTAATTGAGAATTAATTTGTTTAACATTGATTTGCTTGGTAATTTGTTTAAAATTTTATTGTTTTTTTATATTTTTTGTTTTTATTTTAAAAAAGAAAAAGAAAAATTATAATAAAGTTATGAGTTTTTGTGTTTGTACGCTTTATACTGCCAAACTATTAATGAATTTGTGAAGGACTTTCGGTTTTTTTTTAATATTTTTAAGGATTTTGAGGAAAGGGCGGTGAGGGTGGGGAATGTAGGGTTATAAGGAAATAAAAATTCGAAACTTACCGCATTCAAAAGGCCGATTGTGGTGGGCGGTACAACATGTAGAGGCGTGTAGACATCTTCGTTTTCTTGTCGCACATACAACATGACACGTTCACTGGTGGGTGGTGTCATGCGACCACGTTTCAGCGGTGGCACAAATTCACCCATGGCTAAACCTTGCTCCAGTATATGATCTTTCTTATCACTACTTAGAGGAAAATCAAAAAAAAAAGGAAAATAGAAAATTTGTTTTTTTTATTAATTTCCTTGCGATATAATAAGATATTGTTGTTGTATTTTGGACAGATTATTTTACAATATACTCACGTCTGCATGTCGGGCGGAAAATGATTATGAAATTTCAATGTTGGCGTTGCTACCTTTTGTCCATGCAAGAGGAATGGTGAGGCACCTTTTAAGTCTGGCGCACCATCTGTTTCATGGCCATAGAAGCCCTGCGAAGTATTCACAAACGTATTGTTATTATTATGATACACGTCATGATATTGTGTGGTTAAAGATGTTAAATGTTGTGGAGAAGTTGTATTGATATTGATATTGGTAGAATGATTTGATGGTTGTATTATAACAGATGTTGTAGAGGAAGTAGTAGTAGTAGTAGTGGACAATGTGCAACAAGTAGTAGTAGTAGTAGTATTTGAATGCATTGGAATTCTTACCTTATCCAAATCGTCGGCAGGAGAAAACAACACCGGCGGCTTGGTAAGATCCTGCATTGTATAAAATTCTGAACGATCGGTAACCGGATGATATAATTCATCTAATTTTTTACGTCCCGTTGCGGTCATTTTACGTTTAGCAGCGCGACGCTCCTCATCACGTGTCTTACGTTCGGCACCCTGTAAAAAAATTGGAAAATAGAAAGAAAAAATAATGCATAATGCAAACGATTAGTAGGTGTTAGAGGTGATAAGGGAAAGTTTTTTTTATAAAAAAATAATAAAAAAGTTTGTTGCTTAAGTCTTTTGTTTTAAATAAGGCCGCCATGGAAAGTTTCTAAGAAGAAATAAAGTTTGTTGCTTAAGTCTTTTGTATTAAATGAAGCAGCAATGAAAAGTTTCTAAGGAAAAAAAGTTTGTTGCTTAAGTCTTTCGTTTTAAATGAGGTGGCAATGAAGTTTCTAAAAAAAAGTTTGTTGCTTAAGTCTTTTGTATTAAATGAGGCAGCAATGAAAAGTTTCTCTAAAAAAGTTTGTTGCTTAAGTCTTTTGTTTTAAAGGAGTTTAACAGTGGTTTCGGGATGCTTTCGATATTTTCATTGAAAGCTGTTAGGGAAACATTCAAGAGCATCTCGATTTAATCACAAAAACTCAAGTAAAACAAACCTTAGCTCATCATAAAAGTTTAGAATAAAATCTTTCGAGTATTGTGCTATAAAGCCATTAAAAATAAGTCTTTTTTTGGCTTTAAATAAAGCAATTCAGTTTAAATCAAAGCTCCCCTTCCATTTAACTTTGCCATACCATGAAGAAATTCAAATGGAAACACAAAAAAAAGAAAAAAAAAGAAGAAAACATATTAGTAAACGATCGCCTTGTTTGTTGCTGTCGCAATCAAGACAGTGTATCGAGCATTCAAATCCTTTATAATTAGCATGCATTTTACGCACATTTAACATTTTATCCATGCCATTGGCCACAAGCACGTTAGATTCACAAAGTTTTATCAAGCGGAAATGCACGAGTAGAATAAAGCATTATTTGCACAGACAAAACACGAGAATCAGGAAAAACAAAAAAAAAAAAAACACAAAACAGGAGGCAATAAAAACCTAAGAAGAAAATTGACAATCCCATTGAAAAGATGCACCACAAAAACATTTACAATTAATAAAAAGTGACTACAAACAGCAACTAACCATACCAACCAGATGCAGATGCATGCTGATTGCATTGGATGCTGAGGTGAAAATTAGATGCAGCAAGACTAAGAATGACTCTGGAGAATAGTAAACGAAATAATCTTATCCAGCTGCTTAGAATACAATAAATCTTGAAATATATCATGGCATAGAAAAGTTGTATGTGTGTGTGTGTTGGTGGTGTGTATGCAGGAGGAGTAGAACAAGTTGTATCAGCTAAAGCTTTGCAGCTTGCTGGCAACAGATGACATGCCAGCAATTATTTCTGCCACTTTTTCTTTAGTTTTTGATTTAGTTTTGCTTGGATTTCTAACAACTGAATGCCTCCACAGTGTAAGTTTATCATTAAAAATTTCAAAGCTTTTGCAATCTTAGCTTCTTATTATACACACTCTCCTTCTCTCTCTCCCTCTCTCTTTTCCCTCTTTCTGTCTCAGGCTTTCTTTCTCCCACACACGGGGTAATCTTACAATTTTAATATGAAAACTTAATTTATGGCAGCTGCACAGTTTACTTTGTTTTTCTTTTTCTGCTTTTCTTTTATTGTGTATAATTTATGCTGCGGCTGGCTGCTGTTACTTCCTTGCAACCTACCGTTGTTCTTTCTTGCTAGAAATTCTATTTCAATTTTCATGTTGCAAGATTACTGTTGTTGTTGTAAATAATAATAATACGTAGAGAATTGCTAATGAAGCGTTTAAACGAGTCGACGACGACTTTGTTTTGGTTAAGGAAGTGTGATGTTTTTCTATTATCATTTACGAACGAAACTTGTGTGTGTAATAAGAGCCATGAAGGAGAAATGCCTGGCCGGTCTGTTACACTTCATAAGCCAATAAATTTTTTTTTTACCAAAGATACAGAGAAACACAATTGATGTATTGCATCGCTTGAATGCTAAATAGAGGAAGAAAACGAATCTCCTTCAGTTTTTGCATGTGTACGAGAGTTAACGGTAACGGTAAAATGCTAATGCGGCCAATATCTGTAATCGATCGTCGATCGTTAAAGAAAGCCAAAACAAAACAAAGATGCAAGAGTTTTAGTTTTCGTTCTTGTTTTCTTTTCTACGGAAGCTTTGTTTTGCCAAACCATACCCCATACATCCTGCCAAAGATTGTTAAGCAAGAATGTTCAAACAAAAGCAACAACAAAAACAAAAACTAAATGCAAAAGAACGTACGTATGTGTGTACGTATATAAGATTTTATATTTCAGTTTTGGAATTTATGGCCTCATGCAATCGAAAACGATCGAGATTGTGTCTAGTAAATGATCTGACACGCATGAACAATGCTTAACGTTTCCTTGTATCGTATACTATGAATTGATCGTATTGTTTATTGTTGTTGGTGGCGGTTTAGAAATGCTATATTGGTGATGGTGTTTCAAAGATTTTTAAACGATATGCTAAGCTATGTTAAGCTAAGCAAAAGCGTGTGTCTTTATTTAGTTTTTATCGGAGGCTATAAATTTTTTATAAAAAATTTCCAAAAATATTTGCAAAAGCATACAACAACAACAACAACAGATTAAATATACCATCAGAGATCTACAAATAAATAAATGAGACAGACACACACACACTGCTTTTGAAAAGCTTAACTTTGATCTTTGAAGGTGTTTGGTATCGTTTTTAAGCCACGCTTGAACATTATTTTATTAGAACTTTTGTTATCAGTGACAGCCTGCTAGAGTGTTAAACAAAAGCCTGCAAATCATAATATTACCAACAACAACAAAAACAACAACAACAACACTGTATTGTATTATATTTTTCACGTATCCCAAACACTTCCTTCTTGCAAAAGTTTTAATTAAAATCACCAGCAGTATGGTCTTTACAATAAAAAGTGTTTGCAAATGCTTTTTGTAAACCGTATTGCTTAATAAATTATTTAAGAAATGTTTTGCATACAATCTGCCTCTTCTTCTTCTGAGCAGCAGCATCATCATTATATTGAATTTAAATTAAAAATAAAAATTTAGAAAAAAAACATCTAACATTAAACAGCATCTTAAAAATCATATGCTATGATGGACATTGTACTCATCATCATCAGAAACAGCAACAGCAACAGCATCATCATCATTTGCATCATCATAACAACATGACCTCTTTGGCTTAAATAACATTAACAACAATTACAACAACGACACAACAAATTTACAACATGTTTTATTTTATTTTTCGTTTTTTTTTTTCTTTCAAAATTACATGAAATATTCAAGCCTCCAAGAGGTCCACCACCTTTAAACAAAACTGCGTAATTATTTTAAGCCACCAGCACCAGCACCAGCACCAGCTTCAACTCCACCATGTCTATGCATGCCTATGTGTATGCAACAAACACCCATCATATCAGGCTCAAAGATTTAAAGGCAGTGTGAAGAATGAAGAAGAAGACAACTTAAGAATTTAATTTGCCAACATTCATGCAAAAACACAAAAAAAATTAAAATCCATGCGCCAGCAGCGCTGAGCAGAGGGGCTAAATTGCAAGGCGATTGTCATTTTTATGAATAAAAAAAAAAATCTTAAACTCGTTAGACGTCAGTTTAAGGTCTTAAATCATAAATTATTTTTCTAAAAAGACTTTGCTCTCAAGTCTCTCTCTCTCTCTCTCTCTCTCTCTCTCTCTCTTTCTTTAAATGCCAAACACTAGAACATGCAATAGAAACAGAAGCTTACGCATAACAGCACTTAACAACCATGGGCCAAAAAGCCCATGAGATCGCATTTTTCATCACTATTGTAGTTGCCTTTGAATCTGTTTCTATTTGTTATCACTCCCCCCCAAAAATTAAGATGTGAGGTGAACCCAAACCTCTTTCCCTTCAGGTTTGGAAACAAGAAATCATCACTCGTTGCTCCTGCATACTCCAGTGAATAAAAGGGACAGGGAAGGAGAGTGAGAAAGAGTGAGAGAGAAAGACTGAGAGAGAGAGAGAGGGAGAGTAAGAGTGATAGAGAAAGAGTAAGAGATAAAAAGAGAGAGAGTGAGTGATTCGTATGAATCGTTAATTGATTTTGGAATTGTAACTGGAATTGCAACTGGAATTGCAACTGGAATTGCACCTGGAATTGCAACTGGAATTGCATCTGCACTTGTGTGTGCACTCTTGCCTTGGCTGGCAAGAGCATTATTTCAAGCATTGTCGTAATAGGTTGCTGGGGAACGGGGATAGATACAGAAAGCGGAAAACTATTGGGAATGACAACAAGCTATTCTGTTGTCTTGATATTCTCAAGCATCGCTATAACGACTTTCAGGTCATAGAAAGTACTCCCAAGCACTATTGCCCAGATACCCGTTTACACGCGGTTAAGCAAACTGATCAGCCAAGTGAACCCTAGTGTCACCGGCAACTATGTGACAAACAAATGGCCAAGAGACGATTGAAACGCAAATGTTTCCGGTTTGCTGCTTTGTGGTTAACATACATTGAGGCTGATAACAGACCCTGCACTGGGGCGTTGTGTCTTAAACTCATTTTTATTTCTGAGACCACAGTTTTTCTTTCTTTAAGCAATCAATGGAGTCCCACTACAGTGGATAAGAAATATAATACAGCAGTGGGAACAGGCAACACTCTTTCCTGAACCTTTCGTCATTAGCACAAGTATGCAGAGAATCCATGACAACTACAACCTGTCAGTTTTTCAGAAGGAGAACTTCAACCACCTACGAAGTGTTAGTGGTACTGGTGTATTGCTATTCAGATGAGCCTCCATTGAGATGATCTCTGTGCTAATAAAACAGGCAGAGCCGGATTTCACGCAAGGACTTTAAGTTTGGCTTGTGTTCACAGTATGGAACTCCAACGGAAATATGGAAAATCTGGAAGAAAACATCATTCTACGGCCTGTTGAATATTGGTTTGTCATCTATTCAACTTGTTGACATGATTCTACATGGGGAGGGGAGACTTCAATGTCCAACTGTTTGCAAATAATACCGACAGCGACCATTGTGGCTTACACTTCCTTTAAGGAAACATAAAAATTTTGGGACGTAACTCTGACTAAAGGGTTGTAATGGCTAATGAAGCAAATTTGTAACCACATTACATACATCCACTGCTAATTACTTTCCCCTTTAGAAGATCGTCAATGAGTAATTTATTGCTTGGATTCCACAGTCACAATGACAAATTCGTTTTGGTTTTTTGTGACCTCGATTTCAGTCAAAACGCCCATTATATTGACTGCAGTTTGGTCTTTGGCGTCTTGTGGTGGCTGCACAATCATGACTAGGGATAGAAAACGCCACAAAAAAATTTCCAAATTGCCATTAAAGGACGCCAAATACTCCAAACATGTTTGTTATTACACGATCGCCTTTGTGGTCGATCAACAGCATCTTGCTTAAAGCAAACGATCACCTTATAAGTAAGCCATTAAGCCCTATAAGATATCCATGGCTTGTACAATCTATAACTCTTTCAATCCTTTAAGGACACACACCATAACATGTTGATACCCTTTTACCTTTGAAACTGAAAACGAAACTGGTGCAAGAATACCAGATTATTCTTTAAAGTTATCCTTGATCTGACAAAAGATTTTTTCTAGTCTATGGAAGTAGGAGTACTTGTTCACGCCTGCCATATGGACTTCAGTGATGGTTTTTGTTTACAAAAAAAATTATTATTGCGTCCCGCAAAACCACATTTTCACGCATTCTCTTCAAATTCTACGGCAGTCACCATCAATGGCTGCCAAACGCAAACTAAATGACCCAGAATTCAACTGACAGATGTCTGCTGACAGGACAAATATTGCTTTTTCAGTTAGGAGCCGGGAAATTTGAAAAGTCTGTAATGAAGTCTTAAGTCCTCTTAGCTACCGTAAACAAAAATAGAAAACAGATTGGGAAAAATACCATTTGAAACTGCCAAATTATTAAAAGCAAGTGTACTGTACAAACGCAAAGGCAAAGCCTAGTGACAAGTGTTTGTCAGTTTTGTTGTTAAATTTATGGTTTCGTCATTCAATTCAATTGAATGGTGATGGTGGTGTCATAAGTTTTATATTTTATTTGTGGTAACGCCTC
>QOCX01003923.1:0-16086 GCA_005959815.1 Sarcophaga bullata | reverse complement strand
CATCCATCCATTGAATTTAACCTTTTTTTTGAATACATTGAACTGACAAAGGAAGTGTTATAATGTCGTCAAGTTTAGCAAAAATATATTCATACGAATAGAAAAGGAATAAACAGTTACAACAAATATTTCACACCTTTAAAGTGAAAGAAAATAACAAACAGTGGGAAACAGTGAGAGTGAGAAAGCAAATCAATGAAAGAAATACAATATAAGGGCACTTTATGTGTCTGAAGCGAATTTTGTAGGCCCTTCAAATCATTGGTTTTGTTTGTAGTGAATGAAATTGAAAAAAAATGTATGAATAATTGATGTATAGATATATATACAGGGACTTTTTAAAGTGAATTGAAATTGAAAAAAAAATGGTGAATAATTGATGTATAGATATACAGCAGACTTTTAAAAGCGTTCCAATCTTTAAATTAAAATTAAAACAAAAATGCTGTTGATTACTCTGCTTCGTTTACAGAGATGCTTAATTTTGTAATTATGAGATACTTAAATTAGCGTTGAAGCTGCTTCGTTAGTATGGGGTTTTGAGAACCCTTCAAGCAAAAAGCCTTATGGAGATCAAAGTCAACGAGATAATTCAATGTAAGTTTTAATGGTGGCACGGGTGGAGCCCATTCTTAGGTGAAACCTCTCGTCGGATGCTGCTTAGATCATTCAATTTCCTTGGAACAAAGAGATTGTTTCTATTCTTCAACCTATTTTTTCTCCCCAGTTGACTGTGTTATAGCCTTTCCAGCACAAGATCGACATAAATAGCTAACTTTTATTTGAATTGCTTTAATTCACATTGGAGGATTACATGTTGGGTTGGAAAATTTAACAATTATCCTTTATTCACGTGCCCTTCATCAAGAAACGGGCCTCATCGCTGAAGAATATCTTCGTGCGCGTACTGTGACCGAATAGAAAACTATTTTGATAAAACAATTTTATTTTTTCCGTTTTATCTTTATTAAATGTTATTCTAAATGGCAAACTAATTTGACAGTTTGGGTACCTGTGTGAAGCAACCATGTATTTCCTTACATTACTATGTTTTTTCATTTCATTAAACGAACAGAAAAGAAAAAACATGCGTTAATTTTTGTTTTTTTTTTGCCTAGAAATTTTCACCTGCGAACACTCAAAAATTAATTTCCATTTGATGTTTATTTTCTATTGAAATTGAATTGAAAATTTATTTGTATTTCATTTAAAGTTGAACAAAGCACATTATTTTAATTTTAAGCGAGAATATTTGGAGAATCTATTCATACTACAGACTGGTTCTTCGAAAACAAAATAATTTCTGACGCATAGCGAATTAATATGAAAAACTTTTCATGAAATTATCGTGTATTGTTAGACAAGCCAGTAATTTAAGCGTGTATTAAAAGCAAAAAAAATAATAAAAGAGAACATAATATAGGTTGGGTGATTTAAAAGTTTTAAATTTAAAACTGCAATAAAAAAAAATGAGGTTAAAATTTGGGAGATCATTTTAAACCATCAATTCTAAGGCGTATGGGAGTTATATGCTAATACGCTCTTGCATTCAAAAAATATGGCTTATACGTATTGGAGGGCTTTATGCTTTAAGATCCGTAAAGTACTGCAGCATTTAAATTATAAATAACATAAAGGGTTAGGCCCTATCACAAGTATGTCATCCGATCGGACCAATTTTCCGCTGCCGTCTCGGCAAATGGCGTTTATCACGAATGTTAGTCTTTAAATACTCAATCGCCTCTAGTTTGTCACCGTAAACACTTATCTTTAAACGGTACGGACCACAGAAAAATAAGGCCGAACAATGTCAAATTTCACCTTCTTGGCTGCCAAAATGACAGGTTTTGGCTAATTTAAATCCCCACCAAATGGGTTGCCGCCGCCTCATTTTCGGAAGGAAATATGGGGCCAATTAATATCTCCTCTAAAAAAGACCGCACCAAAACACGGTCACTCGTTAATGGCTCGCCATTGCCTGCTGGAAAAGACCACGTGTAGCGTTTTCTAAAAACCCCAAATGCGGCCTATTTTGCTTCATTTTAACGTATTGAGGCGAGATGGAAAATGAGGCTCATATGGATTTCATTGAACTCTATTTTCTTGTATATATTGAGATCCAATCCATCACGGGCCCCTATATTCTACTCTTCAAAGGAGGGATACAAAACCACGTAATACGTGTAGCATATTTTGTTCATTTCTATCCATTCCACTTTCTCGAATTACGCTCGGTAAATCATTGCCAACCATTAGTATCTCATCCTTTTAAAAATACTCTACATTTGCCAATAAAAAAACAACTCCTCATTTGGAAAACCTGCTTTGATAGTCCTTGATTGCATGACATACCACCAGGGATTCAGAGTGATGGGATTGTCATCTTCGCCAATTGCCCTAAAATAACTTCCTCCGTTCTTTGTTGTAGGGAGGTGAAGGTCTCTCAAAACGTCAGATTAGCAGAAACCTTGAATTGTTAGGGAGGGTCTGAAGATTGTTAATGTTTAATATTCGGAAAATCATGGCTTTACTATTGCAACAGAGTGTCTCTGGCATAATGTTGTCTGCTTTTTCCTCTGGAAAACTTAATTTTCGAAGGATGTAGGTCCCCCGCTTTGAACCCCACGCGCCAGTTTATTCAAAAAGCACCGTATACGGCTAATCTGTGTAAACCGTATTTGTTTGCTGAAATTAGTCTCCAACGAGCTGTTGCTGCCAGGGCTTTAGTCTTCAAATACAAATTGCGAGGGGCTATCAAAGCTTGCAAAATGCAATTATTTATGAAGAGGTACGTTTGACTTTCCTGACAAACATTAACGGAATTCTAAATACATTCCCTGCAAGTTTTTCGAATAAATATTGAGAATATATTTTATGTTCCCGGCCAATTCACCACCATATAAATTCTTATTGATTTTTAGAACTTGTTTTTAAATATAAATTATAAACTCTACCTTAAATCAAAAAACAAAAAAGGAAACTTTAATTTAAAAGCCTTTTCATGTTCCTAAAGATTTTCTTTAAAAAAAACATTTAAACTTCATATCCAAACCTGATGGCTATTATTAATTTGAACTAAAAGGATTCTTTCGAAAATACTTAAGAGCCTGTAAAATTGTTAACTTAAGGGATTAAATTATTAAAATTATTTGCTTTTTTGCTGTTTTGGGAGGGTTGTATTTACAGAAATTACGCACGGCATATATAGCATTCGAGGTAAGCAGACCATTAAGCTTTACCCAACAGATCTATTCATAAATAAATGGTACATACATACGTACGTGAACATGTATGTATGGCCCAGCAACAATCAATTCCTTTTTACTTCTCTACCTTTCGCCTATGCTATGCTATTTTACTAAACAAACGGACTCAATATAATCTTAAAAAAGAAAAACACAAAACAAAAAGCAAGGAAAATTGAGACATTTTTTTGTAAGAAAAGGATTCGATTCGACTAAAAAACACTTGAATCATACGGTATGAGTATGCACAAAAACGATACTTGTTTACGTCATGTGTAGGTATGATGTTTAGCTTATGTTTTTATATGGTGTAAGTATATCAGTCGGTTTGATATGTACTAGAAATGGCCATATGTTTATTAAATTAACTGCTTTAAAGGTTAATCCTAAAATAATTAATTTTATTCACCTTTTTCAATATTTTGATGGTTTAGGGTAATGGAATTTAAAAAACGTTGTGCTTTGACTTGCTTTCTTTGGTTGGATAATTTTATCACTGTAAGAAAAGTATTTTTGGGAGGACTTATAAAGAATTTTTAAGGTTTTTACTGTGCGACTAGTATCGCATTTTTATTTAAAATTTCTAAATCAAATGCTCTTCCGTCGTTAACTTTCTTAATCATATGAAACTTTGCTGATGACTCATTCTGGTAGACAAGTTGAAGTTTTATCAAAAAATATTTCATTCATTGTTCTCATCTTTATTTCTGCTACAGATTATACTTCCCTTATTTGGAACCTAAGACCTCAGTTCGATTTGTTTACATCCATACATTCATTCAGACCTAAATTTGGTTATTAAAACCTTTCAGTCAGGATTACGACTTTCTGAGCAATATTCTGCAATTTCTATTTACTCTCAGAGTTTTTGCCAGAAATCCGCCTGGGAGTGAATACTTTCTAATTGACTTGGAGAGCTGAGGATATGAGCCGAGGGCTCATGTTCTAATAAGCCAAAATATACCTACTAGACTACGCGCACTCTTAATTTAAGTTCACTTCTCTATTAATGTTTTTGCCAAGCTGAAGCAGATGTTATCTAGAAACCAGATTCTCTATAAACTGCATTGATTTTGTAGCGCATGTGATGATTAATTAGGTGAAAACTGCCGGATCTTCCAATAATTGTTAGATTGTTGCGTTCCATCTCCCTAAAGCAGTCCTATGTTTATAAAACATTAGCAAAGTATATGAGGAGCTACTTATCGAAATTTTTTAATTTCTTTGCGCCTTCTGGCAAAAACTCTTAAGAGTGCTCATTGAAAAGTTTCTCAAAAACTATCCTTCGGCGTAGACTTAAAACTGTTAGCCCCGCTACTCATTCCATGAAATTAACACATCCAAGAGATAGGTGGCGCTTCGTTAATTTCAGACTGAAGGCTTGCAATGGACCAAATTATGCGGGTATCTATGTACGTGATCCCACAACAACTTTTGATATTATATAAAACCCCCTCAAGTAACAAGTTCGATGTATAAGTTCTAATCAATCCATCCGAAAGTGTTTATTTCACTCGTTGCAGAATATGCATATTGCATGGCATAAGCTGTGTTGATGTTTCGGGCCGTTTCTGTTGACTGTGTCAATGTCTGCATTTTCAACTGAGACCTTCTTTCAGACTAAAGGAACGTTGATAATCATCGATCTGATTCGTCTCGTCATTTGGACACATCGCTTCCCGCACTATAGATTCAATGAGCGCCAGCCTCAATATTAACGCACAAACAGGGTTTATTTCGGGATACTATTTGATGCTTTTGGATCTCACTGGGTTTGCTATCGTTTCAACATTTTCCAATTTTTGTTTGCATTTTGTTGTCTATAAAGTATTATCTGAAAGGTAAACCAATGATAAAAATTATATTTTTCTAATTACTGAATCCTTTCAATTTATGTACGGTCTTATCCTATTACACTGATTAACACTTCTTGTTTAAAATTCAAACTTTTTTTTATTTTTTTTACTTTTTTTTAACTAATCTTTTTACATCTCTAGAAGGAAATTAAAAACAATCTGGCTTATTAACTGTCATCACTGTGTACGTAAGCTTACCTCACTTAGGTCGTGCAACATATTTTTCATCTTTTTTTGCTTTTGTTTGGCCTTTATAATGTTGTTGTATAAACAAATTGTTGGTTTTGTTGTTGTTGTTTTTGTTATTACGAATTAAATTGGCATTGTTATTAAAGTTGTTAGAAGATGCACAAAAATACCAAATCAGGCGACCGAATACACCCATCCCTCTTAGTACTAGATTCATATATTTGTTCAATGAAGGAAACTTTTATGTAGAAAAAAAAGAGCAGAATTTCTTATTATGAACATTACACTCGTACCACCACACACACACACACAACACACAATTGTTGAGTACTTTTATAAGAATGTTAAGCGTGACATTTATGTATTTTGCCACAGTGCTGTGTGTTACTTCATTTCTCGGTTTTTTCACTTAAGTTTATTAGTTGCAATCCAATTATATTGTTTTACTCTTATTTCTTTCTCTTTTTTCAAGTCATCTATGAGCTTACTTTCTCTGTTGAAATTGCTAAGCGATTTATAAGATCTTAAATATTCGTAATGGATATCGATTTTCTTTTCCTCTGGCATATGTTAACAGCACTGCATAGTATCCTTCTGATAGAGCTAGGTTTTCAATTTAAGCGAGAGGAGAATTATCTTTTTTTCTTAAGCGATTCTGCCATAGCGGAATCAATTATCGTATGGTCATCTTTATATTTCAATATGCCAAAGGGGGTTACTACACGTTTGCCACCACTCATATCTTCCTTTAACATTTGCTACAGTATCGAAACAATTGTGATGATCTGGTATCTACTTTTTTTTTTACATCTAAGAAGTGATAAGTAATCAGGCCAAAGAGACTTCATTGATCGATAAAGCCAGCGGTCAGGCCTAGCTACCTACAGGTACCTTGAATATAGTTGTGTTGGGTAAATCGACTAACGGTATGAAATGCTAGGATACAGCGATATACGAAAAGATCAAACATGCGACTATTACTAGTGATGCCCTTGCGGCACTGCTACAGACAGATCAGTGCCACAGATCATTTCATGCTTTTTCCGGTTTATCTTCATTGCACAGCGTTTATCTACTAAACTTAGTAAAGATTTCCGAAGACAATAGTATTTACCAAATACTGATCGAGAGAAGATTTTGAAAGTTTTTGGATCTATTGGAAGTATAGATTAGATAGTACCGTGTTGTGAGTTCTGAAGAAAATTTGGGATTCCAGAGATAGAAATATGGAAAAATGCGGAATGATTCAAATGAAATGGTTGTCGAATATGTGCAACGAATCAGTATCGAATCTTTCAGACGGCTGCGGCAGTAATTATTAAGAACGCTAATATTCTCGGAGGATATATTACCGTATTTACAGATTTACTTTTCTGTTATTAAAGCACTGAGTTCCAATGCAGTGCGCTCCAAAACGGGGAATATATGTCGTAGACGTTTCAACAATGTGGCGGAACAGTATTATATCTATATCGTGTGAATATGTGGAGACTGAGATATTTTGCGTAACTGTAGAGCAGATAAATTGGCCAGTTGTAGTACAACCATCAAGCTATCTGATAAATTCTCTGCTTTAGAACTGCCTTCAACACCCTCTTAATTGCAATAAAGCAATGAATTACGTCAACATTGGAAGAAATTATTTAGAAAAGGGGGCCCGAATTTCGTGAATTATGCTGCTTTCAAGTAATTAGGTCTGTTTACAATAGCCACATTCTGGAAGAAAACTCAAAAAGAGCCTCAACTGCCTTTTATAGAGATACGAAAACAAATAAAATTTATGTACGTTTCCACTCAGTCCACCATTTCCATAGTGTTACGTTTCATATTTATTTGCAAAGCATTCCAGTGAGTAGTATGTTAGTCTATTAGCATAAGGGTCGTAAGTTTGATGCCCACCAGAGACTTTCGTCTGTTTACACAACAACGCGTCTCAGTTACTTAATTTATCCTGCATTTAAGCATGCTATTCTTATAATTTTATTAACGACTATCCTCTAATAGATTTCCGATTTAATCAATTTAAATAAACTTTTTCCTGTCTTTTCCAAAAGTTATTCAATATTTTATTTATTTATTCAAAAAATATTTTATAATCAAAACCGATTTGTTTTGTATTTCCATTTTAAAATTACTTAACCTCCTGTCCTGAACCCTTTGTGTTATGGTTAAAGGACGGAAATAACTAAAGTATCAATTTCAGTCAACAATGGCAGCCACAGCTGTAAGGATATAAAAGCATACCACGATAGTAGGAAGTATAAGCACAGACTTGTATACCTTTTTTCCCCGTTTAATTGAAATTATATGCTGAAATCAATGCTATCCTAGAATTATTCGTTCGGTAAAGAAATTGAACAAATGAAATCTATTGAAAATGTAAATTACCAGTTGCAAAGGGTTAAAAATATGTTAAGATTTTTTTATTGATTTCATTTGGTATAAATAGAGGATAGGACACGGCCAAGAGTTGTATTAAATATTTGAAGGTGATATTAGGAAAGTCTTTTTGTTTTATCAAAAATTACCGCCAATTACTATTTGCCGTAGTCTATTAGATAGTGGTTTGGCTTATAAGACAAAACACCCGTTTCAAACCCCATTTCAAACATCTCGAACAAAACGAAAATATAAAAAAAAATATTTCTTCTACAACTGCCTCTCAGGACAGACATCTACAGTTAAACAAAATATAGAAAAATATTTCTTCGGTCACTTCTTTTCAGCAGATTTCTGGCAAAAACTCTGAGAGTAATTAAAATTGTCATTTTTCAGAAACAATCTGTTGTCATTCGGAGTCGACTTTAAACTGTAGATCCTGCCCTCGTGTATAAATGGTCGTAATCCTGACTGAAGGACAGTATAGAACAATTGTGTAATATTGTATGTATTATGTATGTATGCATGTATGTATTAATAACAGATAAATTCAATAATAGATACATTAAATGAAAATTAGTTTCTGCTTACGTATCAGATCTTCGTTCTTACTCTGTCAAATATTTTGTAAAAACGCCGATAAGTGTGAGAACCTAAGACGTAATCTTGAGTAAAAGGGTTGAAATGACCAATTTTGTATGTATTTATTAAGTATATTAAACACTTGGAAAACTTGACTGCTAACTACAGCTGTCACACATAAAATTCAAGCACACTCAAAGCGATGTCTTCGAAACGTAATGAAATACGAAACGTAATGAGATCGCATATTTGCTGCCAGAAATAGAAGACGATTAAAATAAAGAAATATCATTTGCTTGGGCACACCATTACATAGGAACACTGAAAACTTTACATATATCGTTTTAGATTGGATTCCATATGGAACTAGGAACACGAATGAACATAAAATGGTAGTTCGGTATGAAACTGAAAGACATTTTAATACAAATATTTGGTAGATGATATAATTAGAATATATAATGGAGCATACCAAAATAACATTCAGATTATGTTCTCAATGAGACTTGCATGACTTTTCTTCAAATCATAAAATGTTTTCTGTCAAAATCGCTGAATTATTATTTGACTGACTTCGAATTAATGTTCCAACAAAAAGGTAGGAAAATCTTTAATAATAATGTAATTAACAGAACAACTACTAAATCGTAAGATTGCCATATACAACCCACTAAAACATTAATACAAAGCAATTAAATAATGCGATGGCAACACCTACAAATGAACTCCCACTTCTGCTTTAATTTTTAAGAACTTTTTGTTCAACATTAAAGAACGCAATTACAAACAGTCATACATACAAACAAACAAGGAAATGAAATAAAAAACAATGAAAACAAACGGAAAAGAAAATCTAAATCGATAAAGTTTCTCTACGACATTATTCTCTATGAAACATGTGTGCCTGGGTATGTGTGTGTATTTCTAAACACAAAGAAAACAAAAAAAAAAAAACAAAAAAAAATAATAAAACAAAATAAAATGAAATAAAGTAATCAATATTAACATTATGATAGGAATCACAAGAAAAATAAAACGACAACAGCAACAACAGTACCAGCAGTAAATAAAAAAAAAAACAAAAAATTATTAGAAGAATTAGCTGAACACCAGAAATATGAAAACTTTTTGGTGGGGTGAAAAAGAAAATGCGAACGAACAACCTAATTTAAAAATTTGAAAAAGAAAACTAAAAAGAAATGTTTAACAAATTACAATCACAAAACTCACTATGGAAAAAGGTTTGATAATAAAAAAAACTTCTTTTAAAAATATCACCACAACAACAAATTATGTTTCATTCATGTCTCTCTGCGTTATGAGACCATAACTGGAAAATCTAATAATTTTCTACTACTGAACAGTGGTCGTTCTAGAGTAAATGAAAAATATTTTCAAATTTGGCTGCCTGAAACGCAATTCCTGTGTAACAAACTATTGTCGAAGAAATCTATTCGTTCATTAAACGTATTGAATAGCTGAGAAATAGTACGGTCAAAATAGGCTTTATGGTGCAACAAGGTATCAAAACGGCACCTAAGATTGATACCTGTTTGTGTGACCTTACTCAATCACAACACACAGAAATAGTCAATGATTTTGAAAGTTTTGTTGGCTCTTATTTTTATAAACAAGTTCAATAGCAATATTCATATCCTAGGTTGCCGAACTAAGTAGGTTACAGAGACTGCAATGTAGCACAACATTAGTGGTTTGGCATTACCCTGATGCAACACAAGTCATCTTTTATTATCCAAAGCGACCATCAAGCGACATTGTTGCTCGTATAACCTGAGTGAAAACATTTTTTTGAGTAAATTTTTATCGAAGCTTCTACAAATATTCGCCAGAATATAGCAACAGCACATTGCACTGCTGTTTGAATACTATATGCTCGGCCACAATATTGCCATTATTAATACACAGACATACATACATACATAACTGGTCATTTCAACCTTTCTGTCAGGATTATAACATTCTCTTAACACTTGTTCTGTGTGTTAATTTTATACATGAGTGGAGGGGCACATACAATAAAGTCGACTCCAAATGACAGATTATTGAGAAACTTTTTCATGGTAATTTTATTTACTCTCAGAGTTTTTCTCCAGAAATCTGCTGAGATATAGTCGCCAAAGAAATATTTTTTCATATTTTGTTTGTACTGGCAATGATAATAAATTTTTTACGAAAAAATTCAAAATATTTTCTGATGCAGGATATGTTGTTCATTCCATTTGTACTAACTTTGCATCATTTAGATTACTGGCACCGTCTTGCCTTAAGCAGGCATATATTCGTTGGAAATAAATAAGCTGATGAACTTGATAGAATACGGCGAATTTTTCTTTTCCGGGAATGAAGAATAGCGAAGAAGTAAGATTTTTAGTAGTAGTGCTAACAAATTTTTCAGATATGATGTTTGTTATGTCATTCTCTCTCTCCAAATCTACTAACTTTGCAGTATCATTTAGATTCTTAAAGTCAGCTTGCATCAATCCAGCAGAAAGTATGCTATGGGTTTCAGGACGAATGTATAGTCTGTCATCTAATACTATTACGTCTGCCATCATATACAACTTTCCATAGAATGGCACAGGATGGAAGAATAAGATATTCCCCAATGCTTATCCAAGGACCCACTCCATTCCTAAAGTCATAGAGGTTTACACAAGTCACAGGCGACAATAGAGGATTAACAGCAACAGGGTAGATTCATTCTGAGCGGATATATCCGTACCTAGTAGTCAAATAATTACGATGCATTAGGATATATTTTCTCATGGGATTGGCCCAGTGCATTAGAATGAACAGAGTGGCTATAATAATTTTTTTTTTTATTTTTTATTCTACATGTAATGCTAACATTTCAAGTGCTAATTGTGGTAAATCTCGCTTTTTGTTTTCTAGCGGACTAACCTTTACTAACCATATTATGCCGTCCCACTGTAAAATAAAGCTGAGTTTTCTACTGCTTTTTTACATATTTTTTGAAGAATTACGAAAACTTCTTTTATTAGTTGTTGCTGTTTTTCTTTTCTATTTTTAATGATTTTTTTTCAACCTTCTTTTATGCCAGTTGTTGTTGCTGTCGTTTTTGCTGATATATAATGTTCAGCAATTTTTTCTTTTTTTTTTTTTGCCCCTTTACGTAAATTTTAAGTGGAACAAATAATAAAGAAAAGGTGAGCAGGTATTGTTATGATTTCATGCGATAATTATAAGTTGTTTTTTAAGCTTTCAGCAACCAAACATTACCAACAGCACCAGCACCGCAACAGCAAAAGAAAAAAAGTAAACTCTCAACAAACAACGGTTGTAAGTTCTTTTCGTTGTCTTGTGTGTCTGAAATTGGTGAAAGTTAAAATCCCAGTGTTGCTTTCTAGAGCGTTTGTTTGTATTGGTGTTTAACGGTGTTTTTCAAATGCTTACAGAAGAGCGTCAAAAGAGAATTTCATAGCAAAAAAAAAAAACAAAACAGAAAACGCGCCAAGTGAAAGAAAGGTGAGGATATTTATCATACTTCATAACAATAATTCTGATGGACAGCACAAAAAGTGGCGACAGTTAAGAATTTATGGTAGAAAAACCAAAAACAATGGTTACGACCATAACGTTGCATTTCGTAAAATAAAAGAAAATAAAAACAAAAACAAAAAAAAAACACGTTCTTATGAAAGGTGTTTTGAAAACTTTGAAGGGTCAATGAAATTTCGTTTATTTTCAAGCAATTTTTAAGAAACTGTTGGAAATAGGTTACAAGTAATCTACGACGAGTCCAATTTTAATTGGTCTATAATTAAAGTTATACAATGGAAATTTATAAAAGAGCAATTAATTCAAGTTGCCAAAATTGTTATAAAAAGTTTTTTTTTAATTTACTGTAGACAGACGGTGTTAATTTGGACTTCAAATTAGATTTTCAATTGTGAGCGGGTAATAAAAGTTTGATTATCCTACAGAAATTCATTACCATAGTGTAAGAATTAAATGCAAATTGGTAAATAACCGATAAATGCAGGTATACGCTTGACGTAATTTCTTAGAGGAATTTACAGCTTGGGTCATCTAGCGGGTTTTAAATTGAACCGTCGTTCATTTCCAAATCTAATAATACTTAATGTCTTCATTTGGTCATTAAAGTTTAATTATATATAATATATATTATAATAATAATTTTACAAGAGACTGCATCCTTGCGCTTGTTAGAATGGAGGGAAATATGAAGAGGCCCAACCCAAAGCAGTTGAAATGGAGACACTTATCCGCCACAATTTCTAACAGAATGATGACATTGATATGGTGAACGATTGTTTGCTTTTTTCCAACAAACGGTGCAACCTGACACAACTTGATTTCATTGTCCACAATCGATTTACTGCGTCCAAGTGTTTTAACTGGGGCATTTAATTAGTCGAAATGGGTGATGTTCAACTGTGGCTTACACCATTGGACGTATTGTTCTGTTTCTGAGCCGTCGTATATTAAAGATTACACCGACAACCACGCAGGCAATTGGGATTTGAAAGGTCAATATTTCGCCGATTGCCATTGCCGAGATATGACCACCCATACACTAGAGAAAAGTTGCACGAAAATGGATCCGATGATGGAGGTATGCGAAGCCAACCCGCATCATACGAATGCAGCATTATCCATTTTTAAACCAGAACAATTGATACTTCACAGCAACACAAAAAATTAAAAGTTTTCCTCCCTTTATGTTTTTTTTAAATCCTTTATCTCTTTTTAAATTAAATTTTGTCGCTACTTTACGGATTCTCGAAAGCATAAGCATGGGATCGTATGTGCATATTTTTATGAATAGCAGCAGCGTATTACGTGGTAACTCATACCGCATTACTGGTTGATTTGTAGGATACGATTCTATGCCATTTGATGCAAACATTGTGAACCCTAAGAGGCATCATTATATTCTTTACTTTAACTCCTAACAGCATAAATGGTGGTAAATGGTGTGAGAAACTAGGCCGTAATTCGGACTGAAAGGTTTATTCGTGAGTGGCAGGACCAATAGTTTAATGTCGACTCTGAACGACAGATTTAGCAAAGTTTTCAAAACACTTTTATTTACCCTCAGAGTATTTTCTAGAAGACTGCATAAAGGATGCTTAAAAGCATGACTATACATTCATGAATTCAAAAATCGCATTGTAATTGAGGAACCTGCCAATTAAATCTGGAAATGTCCCAAAGGAAATGTTTTTTTTTTTTCTTCAAAAAAACGAAAACCAATCCTGATTGATTAAATCTTCCTGTGAAAAAAAGGAAAATCTTGCCTAGTCTCTATTCACTTTATCACAAAAATTCTGTATTTAACCCACTGCCTTAATCAGTTAACTAATCATTATGAATGACATAAAAACTAAAACAACAACAACAACATATGGCATGATAATGAAAACAATAATAAAGTATAACCATTAAGGAACATGTAAAAATGTACTCCATGGTTCATTAAATTGTTACAAGATTGAAAAGGTCATGAATAATATCCATTTTCACAATGCCAGCACTATGAGTATGACATAAGCGTGAGAGTGTGTAAGTGTTTAACTATAATTGAGTAGTGCATGGATAATGATTGGAAATCTTGATGGCCAAATTGTATAAACACTTATGCTATCAATGAATACAATGTGAATAAACACACATTGTCAAAGCGTATTTAGATGGCAAAATTTTCGACTTAACGGTTTCTTTTTGTGTATTGTTTCTCAGTGAGTGCGTGTTCTGTACAACTCTATAATATGCAATTGCTTACTTGTAAGGGTTCTTATGTTCACCTAAACGTATGAGGTATTATTTTGAATATTTTTTGTGATTATTATTACGTATACGTACGTTGGCATTAATAACATTAAATCAAGTATTTTTGATATTTTTTGTGTCTTTGGCTTTGTTTGGCAACAATGAAGTTTTTTTTTTTTTTTTTTTTTTTTTTTTTTTTTTTTCTCCACGTCATAACGTTCATGCTATCATACTTGTTTTGATGATAGTTTTAGAATTAAGATGTTAGTTTTCCATTTCTCATTTGATAAAATTGTTTTCAAGCAACTCATTTGTTTCGTTTGTCTAAAGTCAATTTGGATATCGCTTTTCTTGGGATAATTTTTCGCTCTGAGTATATCCACGTGATATATTAACACAATATTGTGACACTCATTCAAACTTCTCAGCTGCCTAGGCCTTTTTATGTGTATCAGCTTTAGACGCTACTATGAATATTATACCTCCCATGGCTATAGTTTAATGGAGTTTGAAATGTTTTATTATACACAAAATTTCTTTTGTAAAGCAACCAAGTAACTCGGAGGCTGCTTTGAGTTTGAGTACTAACTTGCTTTCTTTTTCTCACACCTTATGTATACTGTAGCTCACTTTTATACTTAAACAAATTTCTTTAATGTTTGTGATTCATTTTTTTATATCGAAATTAAAAGTAATAATTGCCAATAAAAAAAATAAAGAATTTTGAAAAAGTCCGGTGAATTTGGGTAAACCAACTCAGACATTTTATTATTAATTGCTTTGCATGGTACTATATTTGATATTTAAACTTCATTATTTGTATGTATAATTAAAACGCTATTAAACACATTTAAAACTTTGCGAAATTTGACATTGAATTACCAGATAGACTAGTGGGTACAGTTCTAATCTATTAAATGCATTTTACGCCACAGACTGTGGTCTGTAACAATACACAAATAGAACCTGCTGTTAAAAATTTATACTTTTTTTACTTTTCAACTTTGACTTTCAACTTTACTTTACAACCTGTGATATGTAACGTATCTACGAAGTCGCCGTAGTCCACTTGGTAGTGGGTTGGGTTATTATACATGAGCTCGGTTAAAGCCCCTTTGTCTCGAAATCTGCAATAATGATGAAATATGAATGAAAATATTTCTTCGCGCACTCGCCCAGCTGTACTCTGTATAAAAATTAACTACGCGCCATAACTGGTGTAAAAAGTTAGATCGTAATCCTGAATGAATGATAGTATTGACAGATTATGGTGTATGTATGTATGTATGTACGTATGTATGTATGTACGTATGTATGTATGTACGTATGTATGTATGTATAGCGTATACAGTAAAGGACATAAATATCGAATTTTCTAAAATCAAACAAAACTGCATTCTTACTTCTTCCTTGGTTTTAGATTGTTACGAAAATGGAAATGGTGTATCGTCGTTTAACATTAAAATGTTAAACAAAAGCTACAAAAACAAAAACAACGGACTTGTTAACTTCATTAACAAATAAGCAACAACATCAGTATAACAAAAAAAAGAATAAACAAGTAAACGACAAGCAACAACAACATTATAGGGACGAACGTAAAAAAGATACAAAAACAACAAACAAGAAAGCATAAATAAATCTAAACAACGATGTCTACATTCATAGAATTCTCGAGAAGGCGAAGCCCGGAACCTTCGCCTACGAGAACATTCATCGGACTGTTTACGTCGCTATATAAAAGGCAAGGCAAAACATGCAAAGTCGCAGTAGAAGTTCAGTCAGTCTTGTGTAAAGACGCTTTGCGTGTGAAGTACACCAATCGTGGTTTGAAGATCTCCATTACAAAGATCTACAGAACAATTGTGTCGTAATTGTTATTGTTTATAGCAAAGGGCATAAACAAAAGAACAACAAATAAAGGAATTGTTGTTGTTAGAATCTGTTGTGAACAGTGGCACACAAAAGTTGTGTGAATAATAAAGAAATTAATTAAAAATTAAACACAAATTTATTTTTATTTTTATTTGCAATCTACGAGCTCATATTACAAACGTTTT
>QOCX01003922.1:0-13853 GCA_005959815.1 Sarcophaga bullata | reverse complement strand
TGATCTTTAATGCTCAATTTTTCGTTTTGAGATAGGTAGTCTAGCCTTAACAATTCCTTATCACAACGTACTCTCTAATTAATTCGAATATTTTTTAGAACAACCTTTTTTTCCTGAACAGGCTCATAAATAATAAATCCGTAAAGCCTAAAAATAATACAAAATGTATGACACGGTTATAAGTATTAAAGCTTCAGCAAATACGATGGAAATGATCATTACGAGCATAAATAATTACAAGTTAGTCTATTTAGAATTAAAAACTATTTTTATTAAGCAGTGATCAACATCATAATGAATAATTGTCAATATAACTTAAAAATAGAATATTTGAGCTAGATGGCACCACTTTTAAGGTTCACTGTGTATAGCATATATTTTTCATAATGGAAAATCTTTAAACTGCCAAAAAAAAAACAGTATGAAACTTCCGGAGAGCGAAAAATAATTTGAGAACATCATTTGGAAATTTATCGATCAAGATTGGTGTCAGACACAAGAAACTTGCATAATCCTTTAAAGCATTAAAAAGGCGAGGAAATTGGGTGTCACATAAATTGAAGCCGAAAGAGGTTGAAAAATTCATTTTTGGAAAGAATAGTTGTTTATCGTCCACATCAAGGTGTGTTTATTCTCAAAATAATAAATAATTACGCCTTGGTGGTGTTCCATATTGATTTTTTTACTTACACTATTTTAACATTGAATTTAATTAAATTAAACTTAATTAATTAATTTTTTTTCAAAATAGTCCCTTAAGTCGATTATAATTTCTCAATTTTATTTTTTCTTTCGAGTGTCGTCGTTCTTCATAGTCATCAAACGGTTCCAATTAGTAGAATTATATTAAAAATAAATACAAAATTTATAAAAATTTATAAATAATTATACGCCGCAAAATTGCGCTTTACCCGTAATCCAGCTTCTAACCAAGTCAACAATGTAATTACCTTATCACCAGGGCAATATCGTCCGCAAATCCAATGATATTTGTACTTTTAGGGAATTCAAGCCTCAGTATACCATCATATATGACGTTCCGTAGTATTAGGTCCAGCACCGAATCTTGCGGAACACTGCCGTTACCGCATACGATTTTCTGCCATCATTCTCGCTATATAAAAGCACTCTATGCTTAAAGTAGTCTTTGCAACCCATCACACATTTTGGTACGTCCTTTCCTTCGAGGGCAACTAGGGTGGCATCCCACTCTGGCATCCAAGGTTATGATAGTGCAGTATTCTTCATTGCCCTCCAGCCAGCGTTCACCGCTGATAGCTTCCCCTTACATTGCATCTAGATATCTTAGTTCGAATATAGCCTATAGAATCATGCAAGGTTTTATTTTCTTTGAATTCAATTCTTTTCTATTGGGTCCCAAATTGGAGCCATTGTGTACCGTGGTCCCATGGTTATCTTTGCAATGAAGGGAGGCAATACGTAAGTCTACACAAGTCCTTATGAGCGCCTGTGTTCAGAGCCAGACCGGGAGCTAAACTGAAAAAATTCTTGACTACCCTTTCCAACTCAACGGGACGAATCCAATATCATTCTCCAAAACTTTTAAAGAGATACGACCCCATACACCTGATATAATAATGGATTAATATGAATAAATACGAATTAATTTTTGACCGGAACAATTTTACTTCACAAAAAAAAAAAAAAAGATAAATTTGGCAAAATTTCAAACCATTCTTGGACTTAAAAGACTGGCGGTGTTTTTGGAACTGAATGACATAATCTTTCAAAGTACTATCTTTAAAACATTTATTTTCAAAAAGAGTACTTCTTAAGGAATGTCACTCGACACTATTCGATGACTTTTAGGTGATTAACAGATATTTTAACATTATTTTGAGTCCAATTATTTGCATAGCAAAATCTTTCCAAAGATCCTAAATTATTATTTTGATTTTATCGCATGAATTTAGTACAGTATTATCACCACACAACCTATTATCAGGTTTTCAAAAACTATCTTTTGTGGACGATTGACATTCAGCATACATAATTATATGTAGATATGCATGTGAAATTTCATTTTATTTTAGTACTTAAACAGTTATTGACCTTATTACTTCCACATCAAATAATTTAGCGATTTCATTGATATGCGTGCTGTTGTATGTGTTCTTATATTTCACTATAAAAAGAGTCAATTTGTCTGGTACAACTTCAGTGCTTTTTCGTTCTGTAGGCTGGTGAAATGTTGGCGACGGTATTTTTTTTATTCGTTTCTGTTTTTATATTCGAGGTAATGGTTGTAGTAGAATCAGTGGCCCTGTTTGCGTTTATTATTCTAGAGGGTATTGTGGACTTGAGCATATTTCGCCGAAATTAAATATGATGTGCAACATGTGTTATGATCTCTGATAAATAATTTTTTTCGTTTTGAAGTATTTTGTGTTGTCTCAACAGTTTCCTTTAGGCAAATAGATAATCCAAACCCTTATCATAATGTTTGTCATAAAATGTAAATATCTACGTGAACAGAATTTTTCTTAGGCGACAAAAATGCAACAAAAACATTTACAGTTTTTAATACCTATTAAGTGTTAATTACTAGTTAGTACATATCAGATTATTTAGTTTATCAGCAGTCATCATTTTATCAAATTATTTTAGAGAAAAAAGCTTTGGATGGATGGATTTTGTTCAATTGATTCATATTTGAGAATTATATTTTGTTATTTGATTGTAAAGCTTATTAATTATTAGTGCAAAGTAATTATAAAATTTAAGCTTTTTCATTTTATTTATTTCCATAATTTATATTAGAAGATGGATTTATATTAGACGATAGACCCACAATGGCGGCCTATCTTTATTTTAGATATTTATTTAAAATATATATTATATGCAGTGAAGTACTCTATTCTGTACCCTGAGGCGAAAATTGTTGATCTCAGGCCATCTAACTGTTACAAGTTTTTAAGTTTAGATAAAGGTTTAATTTAAGTGCATCAAACACCTCAGTTTTTAATGTCTCTGTGTTTGTGAATCCTTAAATAAACCGAAAAGAATTTACTACTCTTACAACTCCCAATAAGTCTCACAAAGTCTAATAATAAAAAAACATTAGGGTATGCTAACAACTCCATACAAAATATCTCCCAAAGAAAGCCGTACTATGTTTAACAATCAATACTTATCAGAATCATGGTTGCAAAATACTTCAAATAATATTTTTGCGTAAAATGGATCCAATTCTAGATAATTATTGAATGTTAGAGTAAAAAATGCAACTTCTAATATCTGCGAAATACAAATGGATCAGGTGCTTCGTATAATTAGACTTATAACAGTTCTCATAGTCGAATTCATGCATAGTGGTTTTATAGTCACGCGACACTGGGGTTATTTGTTTTCTTCATGATATTATTTTCAATATCAATAAATTTCATAATTTTGCAACAAATTCTGCAGAAGCTGTAATAAAGAGCAACATTTTCTTTGCCATTGTCTGGGGCTTGGGAACCTGAGAAGAAGAATTCTTGGGCATAGAATGTGTAAAAGGTAATTTGAGCAAAAAGTCACGTACTGAAATAGGAAATATTGATGTTACAAAGAAATCTTATAGGATACACTGCTTTTGAAGTCGGTTTCCAATAAGTAACGAATTCTAATTCTAATTAATTTCTATAGTCTTAGAAACTACGGAGTTAATTATAGATGATTATTGAAGAAAGTTACTCGATTATACCTGACATAGTGAACAATTTTTACTGTATTCTTTTAATAAAATATTTAAAAAAAACACTATCATGTACCTAATTTTCCAACTATTGTGGGTACCTGGGGATAATTTAAACTATACTCGTCACACTGACAGAGCTACACCTTATACTATGCAGTATGGCATCTAAAAATATTATCTTTGATTATGCGTACAAAACTCAATCAGCAGAATTACGTTTAACTAATACCATTCTGAATAAGTGTACTCTGAGTCTATACTGTCCTTTCAAAAGAGTTGTTAAAAACATTAGGTTATTCCTGAGTAGTCTGATGCGTAATTCAGATTTTCTTTTACTGTAATTTATCAACAAAAGTTTTGAATGCCTTAAACCCATTCGACTTGAGAAAAGTTTTTGTCTCTCTTTATTTTGTCTTTTGTTGATTCGCACATGGTCTGGGACCCAGCAGAGGCTAACCTTATTTTGCCTAACTAACTGATTCAGCTTCCATAAACAGTCCCATTCTATCTTAGATTTAACTTCATATGAGCCGACTGCTCCAATGGCGATCTGACTGTTAGATCCTACCTTTTGAACTTTCTACCTAAATTGAATTGAGCACATCTTTCGATGGTATAGACTTTCGTTTTTAATATACCTTTAGTTTCCCTCTGGACTCGAAATAGTTCAGTATGTGATCAAGATCCGTTCTTGATCCATGTGTATACCATAAAATATTCCCCTTTTTAAGAGAGAGTCCAGCTTACCTCAAGCATTTTTGTTGGTAAGTCTCTTTGCGAATCGATTTCCAACATCATAGAATCTAATAAAGGAGGGTGACGTCAGCCAATCGATTCCATAGGTATAACAGAATTCAACCTATTATCAGTGTATTAGGGTATGTTTATTTATTTATTTATTTTTTTTTTGCTGGGTATGCTTAAAGTCTAACAAAATCACATTGTTTGTTTATGAATAAGCTAACAAATCTAAGTTAAAATGTAGTTTCTAGGATTTTATGTTTCTTGAAATCTCTCGGCAGGAAATTGTAGGGCCGTTTTCGTACCTATCACACAGTATGAACGTATGCTTTAAATTTGTTTGTAAACTGGTTGTTACAAATTAATTAAAAAATATTTACTATTCACATTAATTTTTAAAATTTGTTTGAATTTTTGCTTCGTATCTCTTTAAATTTTTTTTGCTATAAAAGAGTCTATTTGCACTGAATGCTTTCAGTGGTTCTACGTTTTCTATGTTGTTGACATGTCTTTGATACTTGTTCTTATAACCACGCCTGTGGCGGAATTTTTTCTTGAAATGATAGCCTTAATTTTACTTGTGGGTCTTTTATTGGATGGTATCATTCAGTCTGGATTATTTGGTATAGATCAAAGCTAATTATGGTACATTGTGATCTTTGATGTTTGTTGGTTCGTTTTAAAATTGAAGAAGCCGATATAGATGAATAATAATTTAGTGAAATTTTAATTAATTTTCTTTTTACAACACACAATATTTTCTGATGTGGTAAGAAATATATGCAATATTTAAGCTTAGTAGTAGTATGTTTAGCAGAAACACAAAATTTTATCAAGCAGTACTGTTGAGCAGTTATTATTTCCTAATGTTTCGGGGAAGTAGAGATGAAAGCCAAAAATAAAATATTTCTTTCGAGATGGGGAAAAATATAAATATTAATTACAATACTCAAATGGAAAAATTTTTCAATAAAATATTACCTTTTACCTTTGGGGGTTGACCGAGAATAACTCACTTTCTTTTATTATATTATTATTACACAATCCACAGTTCATAATAATAAAGGAGTCGTATTTACATACTAAGCTTACAACTAAGCGTAAACATCCAGCGAAATGCATCCTTGCAAAATTACAATAAAAGGAAACCGGAAGGTACCTGTATTAAGGGAAATTCAATAGTTAAGTTCATAAAGTTTGTTTACAATTCATTTATATTCAATGAATGATAAGTTATGAAAACATAAAGATTATATAATAAAAAGGGGAAAAAAAGAGGGAAAGAAAAAAATTATTTGCTAAGGACATTGATTACAATCGTGGGCTCAGCAGTATTTGGCGTTGCAACCATATTGTTGTCCTTGTAACAGTCCGAGATCGACACGAACATTCACTAGCTTGGCTGCAGGTTGTACTCTTCGAGTTGTTACTGACCTCGTTAGTTTTCCCTTTTACTTTTTTTAGGGGAATTGCCGCTATCTTTGTGCTGATTGTGATGAAAATGTAACATCGTGTGATGTGCTCCCAGGCACTCCATACACGGCAATTCTTTAAGAAGTGCGACTGGGCCAAATAATAAATACAGTGTTTGCAACATTTTTCTACACCGAGTCGCTTGTGCCAATTCAAATGACGGAATGTCGTACATTGTCTGAGACTCTTGATTTCGTTTGACAGTAAGACTGCGAGGCGCTGTTTCAGACGTCTATAAATAAAGGACAAACAAATAAAAAAGGGAAAAACGACTTAGTTCTGACTTGAGTTAGGGAGTAATACTAGTTTGACAATTAGCCTAGTTAGAACGCCATTGGCACTTCGAATCTCAGCCACTAGTACTTTAGAATCGAAATCGACGTAAACGCTAAAAATGCGACAGAACTTCCATTCGTTTGGAAGCAAGTTTTCATATCGAATGGCAACAAAATCTTCGCCGAGGCGAAATCGATCAGCCTATAGCATTGGAGATTAGTGTTCGCGTGGAGGCTGATCTGTAAGACAGTCTGGCCAAAGATATCTTCCCGCCCGACCTTCGCATTAAAACCTCGGAGTACGATTTTAGCGTCATGGGCCGAGCAATTATCATATACGTCCTAGAGTTTAGCATAGAAGGCATCCTTAACCACATCATCCTCTTCTTCTATCGGGGCGTGAGCACAAATTGGGCTGACGTTGTAGAATTTTGCCCTGATGCGGATTGTGACTATTTTTTTGTTCACAGAAATGCATCCAGAGACAAGATGGCGAAATCTCTTATTAACCACGAATCTGCATTTGAATTCGTGCTTATCAACATGGCAGCTGTAATGCACATCGCAAGATGCCAGCCTTTNTGTATCTCTGTTCTATCCATCACATATCCTGTATGGCAGTGATGTCCGTTCTACATTTCATGAGGAAGCTGGAAGCGCCTACCCTGTGAAGGGTGTGGACGCTCCATGTGCCTATTCTTAAATCGTTGTCCTTTAAACGTTTGCCGTGGATTGGATTATTTGATTACTGTTTTTATGTGGTGGGTGATAGTATGGAACTTCCAACGAGAAAATGACCTGGGGTGCATTCTTTGGCCAAGCAAACGTCTATTCTGGCCAGCAAAGTAGCGAACCTTCAAAATTTTCGAGCATTCGATATCTTCCGAAATTGGATCTTTAGGCTTTTCTTTTTCTTGTGAAGCTCCAGAAGGAATGAAATTCCATTCGGTCGATTGAAAAACATTTTCATTACATTAGTTGCACCAACGAAAGTGGTTCCGTTGTCCGACTAAATAGGTGCGGGACAACCTCGTCTAGAAGAAAAACGAGTAAAACGAGTCTAAAAACACAGTCAATCTATATTTTATTGGTTGCTTCCAAATGAATTGCTTTTGTAGAAAAGTATACAAACATCAGCACACATCGTTTAGTGATTCGGTAACCACGTCCATAATATGCTTTAATTTTAAAAGGTCCAGCGAAATTTAGACCAGTATGAATGAAAGGGCGAGTTAACGTGGTCCTTTCTGGAGGTAACGCAGCCGTAATTTGCTGATCCAAATTCTACCGATAGATCGTACTTCGCGTACTTCGCCTGATTGAGCTACGATAAACAGAATTAACAAATTCTTCTACGTTTTTATTATTATATTATTTGCCACCTTTATGCATTGTTTAATTATTGTTATCATTTTCTGCAAACTTTGTTTCGCTTTTCTTTTGTGGGAAATAGCATTTCATGGCATATGTACACGTATATATAAAACGACCTTATTAAAACAACAAAAACATTGTTTTTAATGAAGAGTACGCGTTTTGACAAATATATTAAGATGACAAACTTCCATATTTTAGTTTATAAACTCTATAAAATGAATTAAATTTGTTTGAAAAGATACTAATGCCATGTTTCAATGTTGTTACTGCAAATGATAATTGTTTTTATTATTATTTCAATATATTTTACTAATGAGAGAAGCACAGAGATTTGCAAACGTGTATTTCTCACCGGAAAAAATTCGATGTGAATGAAAAAAGGTGTAGCGTTTTATGAGAAAAATTCGAAATTAAAAGAGTTTTCAATTTCTTTATTTGAATGCACTCGATACACATGCGCGACGGATAAATGAAATGTATTTTATTTTTATTTTAACAAGCAACCTATTACCATCGCATGCCCGGCATGCCTAGTAGGTAGTGTGCTAAATTTCCAGTATTAAGACTGTGGGTTCGATTCAAACGGTGTTTGTGATTACTGACAATAGAAAAAAGATAGCGAGAATTACTACTAAAAATCATTTTTCAATGTTAGCCTCAACGAGTTTATTGTTTATTTAATTTCTTATTATTTATTTTATTTATTTATTCCTATTCTCTCCAGTACAATAAGAATAAAATTCTTCTTTAATATTACAGGGTAGGTAATGACGCTTACAAATATAACAAAATTAAAGTCCACAAACAATATTATTTAAAGATTAAATATTCTTAACTAACTACTGATTCACTTGAAATAATTGTGTACATAATTATTCTCCTAAAAATTTCGAAATTTTGCTTCATTTTAATTTCAAATTTGGCATTAATTCGTCTGTGTTACAAATTCGTTTTGTTTCGTGTGTTTTGTTTTGTACTTCGTTTAATTTTTTGCTATAAAAGAATCGATTTTCCTGGAACGCGTTCAGTGCAGTTTCGTTTCTTATGGTGATAAAATGGATGTCTTCCCATATTTTGTTATTCCTGCATTTATTTTGATTTTGATAATAGAGCTCTGCCTTGTAATGGCAATAGGGACTGTAGTGAATATTTGGTTAAAGTTTTAGGGAGAATGAGTGTACAAATGTAATTAGGTTTGTAGTATTAGGAGTAAATATGTCTGTTAAGTATTGATACATTTTAATCTTTCAAATTGTAAGATTGTTCGTTTTAAAATAATTATTTGGTATGATAGCTTTTTAACATGGTATCTTAATGGAGTAATAAAAATAGTTTCTTTCAGAAAGGGCATGTAACAAAAATTAAAAAAAAAACGTTGCGCCAGTGGATGAACAGCGGCATTTACTATCAAGATATCCATTTTATTTAAATAATGTTTATTTGTTTAAATTTTATGTTTAAGTAAATATGTACAATGAAAATAATCTAGGTTATCGAAATAATTTGCAATTATTAAAATTTAACAAACAAAAATGATGAAAAGGGACCTTTTCCGCTTAAAGAGATCTACAGTAATCAACACCTATTAATTGCCAATTAAGTGAGTTACAAAGATGGAACTCTAAATTAACATTCACCAAGAATTACCCCACTTAAGAATAACAATGACTTTTTAAAGTTTGTATCTTAACAATACTAAGCGCATTAGCTTTGAATTAACATAATATTAATTTTAAGGTGAACTTAGGGAATGTGCAGTCATACAGCGGTGTACGCAGACTTTTTCCTGTTAATTTATTTTTTGTAGTTTGCTAATAATTTCTAGATTTGTTTTTGTTTTCAAGCATTCTTAATTGTAGTTGCTTTAAACAAGGTTGATAAAAATCTCCAGGACTTTGTTTGTCGACATTTTCTTTGACTGTAGATGTTTGCAAAGCTTTGTGGATAATCCTCTGGTATACTTTTAAGATGAAGTGGAAATCCGAGTACCTATTATAGTACAACATTAGTAGAAATAGATTTGTTATAATTTATTATTCCAAGAGATTTTTTATCTTTTCTAAATTGTTTTTTATATAAAATTTTCAAATTATTCTGGAAAATATTTATTAAAATAGAAACAATTTTTATTTGAGGTACAACAAGGTCCTAACTTAAATGATAAATAAAGTTAAAATAATAATAATAAACATCAAAATTTGATTATAAAAATGATGCTTAAAGACAATGTGCATAATTATAAGCATTTAAGATTTTTTATAATTAGAATTTTTTATTTTTTCAAAGAGTGGTTACTATACATTATGAATACATCAATGATAATTTTCAACGTAGTATGCTAACGATCCTCAGGTAAAGTTACACGCTCAGCACGTATGACGGTTCCATTATTAATATAATTTACAAATTCCAAATTCATGGAAAATCCCAAATCGTCACGCAAGAAGTTTATTGGAAATAAATTTAGGCTTATCAGGTGTATATATTTTATGGAATTAAAGAAAGTACAAAAACAGTATCATTCTCATTTGCAAGTTTATCAACTGATTTGGTAGCATTAACATGATTAGACTAAATAGTATAGTCAGAATTCGGAGGAACATAGGAGCCAAGTCGCCGTAGTCTAGTAGGTAGTGTGTTGGCTTATTAGACTAAAGGCCAGGGTTCGAATCCCCGGTCAGACATCAAAAATGAAATATGAAAAAATATATTTCTCGGCGACTTCCTCTCAGCAGATTTCTGGCAAAAACTCTAAGAGTAAATAAAATTGCCATGAAAACCTTTTCAAAAAAATCTGTCTTTCGGAATCGACTTTAAACTGTAGGTCCCGCTACTCATGTGTAAAATTAACACACAACACATAAGTGGTGTGAAAAGCTAAGCCGTAATCCTGGCTGAAGGGTTGTAATTGCCAATTATGTATGTATGTATAAGAGTCAAGTGAAATAAACTTTTGAATTTCTATATTTGACTGCTACAGTAACGTATTCAATAAATTCAGAATGATTTGCAATATTATTTCAAATGGATGTAAAGGAAGACCCACATTAGAAAACCACCTACTCTATGTGAATTACAATTTTATCTGAAAGATCTTCCGCATTAAAAATTGTTGTCAATGAGCCATGAGGGTCAAATGATCTTTGAATCCACATTAAATAAAAGATTTACAAAATCTAAAAATGTAAAAATATTATTTATTTAGGCATGTTCTGAAAATCATAAGATTCAGAATCACTTGTGATTTTAAAATCACAATCTGAATTTATGAGTGTCTTGAAAATCGCAAAACATTTTCTTTTTTCTTTATGAAAATAGCATAAAACAGCTGATTTTTGTTTAGAATTGATCTTTTTTATTGCCGAAAACTAACTAGTGTTGTGGTAAAAATATACATGGGATATAAACTAAAATTAGTTTTTTTTAAAAATTTTACAAGCATATTGAAATGCCTTTAGCTGTTTTATTATCAGTAAAAGAAACATAAAATTTAACAAACCAAAAAAGTTGCCACCGAAGTTTACACCGAAGCAATCACTGTTCGTAATTGCTTCTTGTTGTCATTTGTTATAAAGTAATTAAATATTTTCAAAATGGGGCAATTAATTGATAGTTTTTCACTAGTTTAACTATTATTTAACCAAATTAATTAGATTCATTGGGAATAGTTAATTTATTTAAAAAAAAACAAAATACATTTGTCTTTGGTAGAAGCATTTTTGTATTTTCGAAAATCAGAAATAACTGATAACTGAAAAGCAAATTTTATTATCATAAAACCAAATAATAAAATTTCTTTAAAAGTAAGTATCTTAAGTTTTTTCATAATTTTATAAAATTTTTTGTTGCAAACTTGTTACTTTTACTTTAAAAATCAATAAAAAAAAAAACATTTTAAAAATAAGCAAAAATTATTGTAAATGATTCTGGCCGGTTTAAAATCACAAAAATTGGAAAAACTTTGTGTCCTTAACAGCTTTTATGTGTTTTCAAATCACTTTCACAAAAAACAATTTTCAAAACATGCCCTATTATTTGATTGATTTGAAATAAGTTTACTTAAGTTTTAGTTAAGTTTAGTTTAATTATCGTCTATAGATTTCCATTTGAAGGATACGTTGTTAATTTTAAAATTAATTTTTTAATAATTTGTTCCACTTTGTCTCCGCTAACACATATATATTTGGAAAGTAATACTCAAATGACGTGTTATTTTTATTTATTTCAGAATATTTGGTCAATTCACACAAACCGTTGTATCGTTGTATTGAGTGTATTATTGAACGAATATTCAACAGTGTATGCTTGTTGTTAATAATTTTCATGTAAAAATCCGATAAACATATACAAATTTTTTTATATGTTTTTTAAAAGTTGTATTGATTTCGTGCCATCAAATTGTTTGAATGCTAAAAATAGAAAGAAATACGCAATACAGCATACAGGGTGTTTTAACTGTCGCACCTTGTAATCAACAATTATTATTTGAAATTGATTTTGATTTCTAGGTAAACTTATGAAATTTAAATAATATTATTGAATGTAACATTCGAAACCTCTGTTCATTATATTCTCCTATAAATACAGCGGGTTACAGCTTCGTGCATCCAATTGTCTTGAATAAATTTGACTCCAGTTTTTGATAATGAATTTTTCATGTTAATTTTTTGTATTTCGCAACAACTACTCTAATTTTAAACATAAAAACATTTGTTCTTTGATTATAAAGAAATAATAATAGAGATTAATATTGCTACAGAAAATTGGGCATACAAAAAACCACGATTTGAATTCGGGTCAAAAATTCAACAAAAAAATTTTGTTTTGCAAAGTTTTGTGTATAAAATTCATTTCAAGAAAATTAGCAATTTTTTTTAAGGACTAAGTCTGATTCTTTGTTTTTCGAATTTTATTTTTGTTAAAAAAGAAATTCATTCATTCATTCATTGATTAACTTATTACAAATCTAACTTTTTGCTCTACGAATATTTATTTTTTTGTCCAAAGACCAATGTTTTGCTTTGTATGTCTCCTAATTTTTTACTATAAAATAGTCAAATTGCTTCAAAAGCTATCAGTGTCTTTTCGTTTTCTATGGTGATAAAATGGATTGGATTTTACTTTTTTTCTTGGTTATGTTCAGTGTGGTGATGGCTTTTGAGTTATTTCTTGCCTTCGTAGCGTCAGTTATAGCGAATGGGAGGTTTTTAATATGGAGGGCACTGTTATTATCCTCAAGATATATACTTAGTTTTCCAACTATTGGAACAAAATGATCTTTGATGTTTAATTGTTCGTTTGGAAATAGTGTATGTAACAAATTTAAAACACTTTTATTTAACAAAGTTGATATAATCAATCAGTATAAACTTCTATTACAATTAAATTATTTATTCTACATGTATTGCATGCAGTACCAAGAATACTATTTTGCTTAAGAAGGCCAATCAATCATAAGTTCCTACACAATAAATAAATTAAGCATGATTTAATTAGCATTGTTTAAAGTAATCAAATAAGAAATAATTTTCTGTGCATTGTTATCAAATAGATTTATAATATGTTGACAGTTTTTAAAATTTAAAAAGATCTGGCAACAATTTTTCTTATTTCTCTATTGTTCTGAATTTGATATTTCTGCTAGCATTGCTAAAGAAATATTTGTATTTGATATTTGTTGCCCAAATTAATGATATCGGCTTAGTTCATTCTAGAGAAAACCTTTACACCATGATTAGGTACTTTCATAAAAACAACTAAAAGCATAGAGTATTTTCAGAATTTCATGAATTTTGATTTATATTTGAAGAGTCAAAAAATGAAGTAATTTGTATCTCAAAAACATGGCGTCTCATTGATATTAATGATAGTTATCATCATCTGCAAGGATAATGGTAAAACAATATACGAAACAATATTGCCACGTAACCATATGAAAGTAGAATTTTTGTTTCTTGACTTTTTAGTAACTGCCAGAAACTTCAATTGAGTTCAATTTACCGACTAAATAATAGAATTAAGTAATAGAATTGTATACTGAACTTTTTTAATAGGCGAATTTAAAGCTTACCTTTTTTTTAGGATTGGCAGAAGTTGTGAACCACTAGCACTCTAATATGGACCAAAGGTGTTCTATCGGATTCAAATTCAGTGACTGGAAAGGTAAAGTCAAAAGCTTGACCCCATTTGCTTCAAACCAACATTTAGTTATTTTTCATGGTATGCTCGGGATCGTTGTCCTGCATAATTATTTCATTTTTTATTTTATTTATTATAATAACATAACA